>CM042430.1:24901936-25069436 GCA_023631565.1 Gymnocephalus cernua
TCAGCTATGCTTTTCATTAATCAAGAGGGTCATGATATGGTTGAATGACTCACACAGGCATTACATGCCAGCTCCATTGGAAATCAAGAGCAGAGACAATATCAGGGCTTACTTCTGCTGGAGTTGTTTTTGATCTTATAGTAGAGAAACTGCGAGATGAGGATCAGGTCTGTGAAGATGTAGAACACCACTGTGACTACCTGAGAGAGGAACATGGAAAAAAGAAATCCAGTAAAAAAAAAATATTTGATTTTGCAACTAAACTCATAACATTTGTTAGTTATGACGAGTAGATGGGTTCATATTGTTAAAGTGGTTCCCACTACAGAGACAGGGCTATGAAGGATAGGAAAAAGGTAGGTACAATGAGTCTTCAACATTTGAAACCCCAGGAATCTTGTGTGCCTTTGAAATGTTCTTCTATCTAAATATGCTGACAAACTGGTAGCACTACATGGTTTTTAGGTGTGTGTTCTTTTTATTTTTTAAATAACTTACATTTGACCGTTTCAAACACAGCGTTAGCAGTACAAACACAGATATGTCCAAAAGCCTGCAGCAAAAAGAAGGCCTGAGCATGACTTGTCTGAAATGTAATAACTCACCAACTTCAGGGAGAAAGGAAATTAAATAGGACTACAACTGAAATCTTCGAGGGACTAAGAGCACTAAGATATAGTTCACAGTACAGACACACGCCGAGGTTGAGTGAGTATGTGTGTTTACCTGAATAGGCAGCTGGCTGGTGAGGTAGCAGCCTGCAAAGCTGGTCAAGTCTCCACTGAAGAGGAAGAAAAGAAAGCCAAAAGACATGGCCTCCTCCACTTTACCGTTCCGATAGGCCTCATAGACCTGCCTAGATAGATTAGATAAGATAAGATAAGATAAGATAAGATAAGATAAGATAGATAGATAGATAGATAGATAGATAGATAGATAGATAGATAGATAGATAGATAGATTTGCATAACCACAAATCACAGACACTTTCAGCCAGTTTACTGAGTTTCACCTCAAAAAAGGTATCTCTTCGTTAAGAATGGTAAACATCAGTCTTATGCTACTTACGGCAGAGTGGACAGCAGAAAACAGAACATGGATATGAGTCCTATCACCACGCTGCAGTACTCCCACACATTATCCACACACTCCTCAAGCAGGTAAAGGATCCACGGCGTCCCGTTGACACACACCGGCCGGCCCAGCGCTGGAGCTGTCCAGTTGGCGGCAGCCACGTCCACACTCTTCCCGGGGAAGCGCGCGGTGGCCATGGCGAGATGCCGGTTCTGTCCACCGGGCTATACCTGCTCCTCAGCTGCAGGATATGTCCTCCTGCTGCTAGCGCTGCTTCGAAATTATGAGTAGATGTGTATTTATTCTGGCACAAAAACCCACACCTAATAACAACCGATCTGACACACCTACCTACCTCATAAAATACATACACGAGGACTTGTTCCTCCTATATGTCCTGTTGACAAATCTGCAAGAGAAAAATCAAACAACAATGAAATCTATATCAGGCACTGAAGTGAAGTGTTGCAACTGCTTTAAAGTTAATCCCCAAATAATATTTACGCCTATATTTCACGACATCATTCCATATTGCTTGTTGCTTAATTAAATATTTTGGCTTAATTTGCATTAGCTTTAGACACTGTCATTGTTGAGGCTAATTTGCATAGACTTGAGGATGCTAACAAACAAAGATGGCTAAAATTAGCTTCGGTAACCGCTCACCTGACCAAATGGACTCGGTAAATAGTGCAGACTGTTTTTGGGTCATCGTAAACTTTCCCCACATCCTCACACGTCTCTGTAAGCGATGTGTATGGCCTTTGAAGAACATTATAGATTACCTCCTAGCTTATCCATCGCTGGTGGTCCCCAGCCCCAAAGTGACGGAATCACAATGCAACATCCTGTGAGAATTTTCAAAATAATATCCTTATAGACAGTTATTAGTGATGAGCAAATGGATAATAAGGGGCATATCGCGTGATTTGTTTGTAATTAATAATGTTTTATTATAAACTGTAATGTCTCATTTACACATAGGCCTAGCCTAGATACATAACTGTACAAATAGGATGTGATTCCATGCAGTAGCACCATGAACAGTTTTGCCACATCTATAATATAAAATAGAGATTTAAAAGATATAATACATTATTGCAGTGGCCCTGTGCGGGTTGGAAAGAAAATGCATAACTTTTGAAATATTGGGCTTTTATTTTGAAGGAAACTGGACACATATTTCCCATCTTCACTTCCGATATATAAATAAACAAATACAATTTTTACACACTTTTACTAGGCTACACCCCAAACTGGTGTAAAAAATCTCTTTTTTGATGAGCATTCCTACATTACATTTTTGTATTATTAATTTAAAATGAATTATGAAGCGTATGTATGTAATATGGCCTTTATCTTTTCCTCTGCAATACATATGCATAGTTGCTGCCAGTAGAATAATTAACATTAAACAGTATGTCTGAGTTGGTAAAAGGGATTATTGTTAACTTTGGTTTGGAATGCAGCCATGAAGTCATTAGGCTTCATCTGCCCTGCTCTCTCAGTGGTACCATGCTGCCTTAAAATGCTCCTTGTAAACTGCCTAGATGATTAGATTATAATTTCAAGTAGTTTATTAGTTGGCAAAAAAACAAGAGCAAAATTGACCCTGTAACAAAAAAGTTGCAATCAGTTAACATACAACTGCTGCCACAGGCTAGTTACAGAAACTAAAAACATGTGCATAATAGCCTACTTTGATTAACTTGTTAGAAATCAAATTTGTCTTTTTAATGTTTCAAAAAGGACAATACTATGAACTGTAGGCATCACTATATGATGAGTTTTAGGTCTTAACCATCCCAAACAGTTTTGTTGTGACTTGTGAGTGAATTGGTGCTGGCTTTGAATGTAGTCCTAGTTACAGATGTAGGCTATTTAATAAAAGCCTTACAACTAAAAGCTCGGAAGCTAATTTGCAGTGACGCCTGATGAATTATAGGCTACTCGGTGTTTAACCATCTGAGGAAAATCCAGTATGAGCTATTTTAAAGGGTAACAAATGTCATGGTATATAATTCCCGAGGGCACATTAAGGCAGCACCCCAACCTGCCCCGCCCTCCATCCACCTGTTGAGACACGCGCTCTCGTTGGCCGCACGATGGCGCGCTTTCCAATGGTGGCCGACCTTAAATGCAAGGCTCTGTGGGGGAACTTGAAGCTGTGCAGGAGTAATTTGTGTTGCTATGTGCCGCTTCGGACCAATGTTTGGAGATACTGGACGAAGCTCTGCATTCAGTGTCCATGCGTCCTTTTCCTGCACGAAGCAGGTAAGCTGTCCGACGGTAGCATAGCCTACTGTAGGTGTTGGGAATTGAATCAGGTTTTTGTTTTTTCCTGTTGCATGGCATTCTGTCATTAGAGTCAGAAACGCGTTGCCGAGCTAAAGACATGAATGCCACCCACATTCCTTGATGTCGGGAAAGTTGACTGGATGAGGTGAAACACGGTGGCACATCGGTGCTTTAAACCCCGCGGGGTTTAAAGCACCGATGTGCCACCGTCTCTCCTAATCATCGTACGTCAAATAGGCTACATTTACTTCCTAAATAGCCTATAATACACAGGGGAGCAGGCAGGTGGATTGAAGAGGTGTTTTCGTGGGTTGTTGCCATATAGGCACTGAATGCAATTTCGGGTTAAATACTTGCTATGCTATAGCCATAGCATATTGCCTTTAGGGATATAAGATAAACTGTGCGGTACAGATACACATGGTACTTTATAGTGAATAGTTGTAGGTTTCGCTGGAAACATGTCGGTATCCTATAGTAGTTATTTTACACCTGCTTTAATTTCATGTAGTCTCTCTCTCTCTCTCTCTCTCTCTCTCTCTCTCTCTCTCTCTCTCTCTCTGACTCTCTCGGTATTTCTGTGTAAATGCAGAGGAATCTGTTGTGAGAGCTTGAAAGGCAAGTTCAGTGGCATTACTCACATTTACCTGCTTCTCTTATTGTCTGTCCAGGTCGAAATCTACAGTTGCTCCTCCTGTGTGTGTGTGTGTGTGTGTGTGTGTGTGTGTGGAGGGGGGGGGGCACTCCTCAAGGTCACAGACAGATGTTGATGTCCCAGGAAGAAAGGACAATGTCCTGATTTTTTTTTCTCCATGCATTCATTCTATTAATTTCTCTTTTCACCTACATTGTGAAATCCATTTACTGAATACAAACTGTTGTCTACTACTTCATTCAAATAGCAGCCTGCAATGCATTCATTCATGTTTTCATTCATGGTGGACACTGCCAATTTATTACAGAGCAGGACAGATACTTGGACGCACACTTTAGCCCATATCCGTTCACTTGCTTCTCCCCTGACTGCAAAGACCAAATCAAATATTATTGTATTATATTCTGTAATTTAGAGCGTATATATTTATGTACTTTACACCGGATTGCAAGTCTTACATGTGATCCATCACGTGACTTTGTCATCTTTCGGCATCTTTCGGCATCTTTGCATTTCCTTGTGCTGATTAGGTGATTTTCAGCTAAAGAGACAATTAGGTTATATTTATAGAAACTAGATGTATTAGGAGGACAGTGTTTTCCATATGCACCTAGCAATTAAAAGCTGTAATGCACCGTAGGCTGAATCACCTATTCAATCCACATACTCACTCTGGAAGCAGCAAATCTAAATAATGTGGAGGATGCAAGTTATGAAAAGATTTCTAAACTCAGAAACATATTAAACATTCATTGAGGATATTTGAAAGCAGCTCACTATTAACAATGAGGTCCTAATATTTAATGCACTGAATTTATTTCTTAAAGCCTGCACTCCTGGAAGACCCGTATATGCTGAAGCCTAGGACATGCTTCCGTTCAGCTCTCAGGGCGAGCCTCTGAGTTTGGGCTGCAGAAGGCAGCGGGGAGTAATGCATAATGAATGGTTTAGAAAAATGCGTGTGTATGTTAGTTGGCTGAGTGTGGCGGTAATGCACTATTCCAACCAGCACTTCTCTCTGCTATGGAAATCCTCTCAACGGTCGTGAGTCTCATAGCGCAGCAGAGCCTAACTTGAGAGAGAGCAAAGAGGACCCCCCCCCCCACCATGCTTTAGGTTGGATTCAATGCTATTTGACACAGTTATGCCTACACACACACACACACACACACACACACACACACACACACACACACACACACACACACACACACACACACACACACACACACACACAATTTAAATCAGTCTATAGGGATCTTCTGTTAGAAGGGGATCTTCTTTTTGTTAGGGTATTTTCTTTCCCTGTCTGGCGCTCAAATTACCTTCATCTTGCTATCCAGCACTGTGGGGGTCCCAAAATATAATTTTGTGTGACCAATCTCGGTTTAAGCTGATTGTTTATAAAGAAATCCTCTATAGATTATGTCTCATTCTCATACCAGTGTTTCAGTAATAGCACTACCTAGTCAAATAGATCTGGAACGTTGAATCGATTAGTCTATCAACAGGATAAAATTCAATTCAATTGTATTTATAGTGTCAAATCATAACAGAAACCCATTAAAGGCCACACATGCACATTAAACCGTTGTTAACGTATCGCTTTGGTATTCATAACATATCTGCTCTTTCTGCTGTCGGCAGTGTGACATCCAAGTGTCACATTAAGTGTTCCTGTGGTCTGGTTCTGCTTTCTCTTATCAGGTCCACAGTGAGCGCTCTCCTGAGAGAAAGTTAGATTGTTTCAAGAAGTCTTGACTGAGTTCTTTGTGGCAGTGTGGACCTAATTCCAGACAAGTTCTCAGAGAATTTCTTCTTAGTGACTTATTCATAAAATTCATCAGTTACATAACTGATTGGCCCGATTATAGGGGATATCTACCAATGCAACCAGCCTTAATCATACTATTAGTATGGACAATGGATTTCTGCTCAGGATGTGACTGGAAGATATGACAGGAGATACAGTATGGCATATTTCGACAGTTTGATGCATTGCGACCTTTTGGCATAAAATATGAATAGTTGTCAGAAGAGAGAAACTAATTTTGGGACATAGTAGTGGACTAGGATGCATAACAGGTTTTTCAAGGAATCCAGGTATGGTACGGATGCACTCCAACCACAGGATAGTTGATCAGATTAGTGCTAATTAACGATAAGTTGTTTGACAGAAGTATAACCTTGCGACTATTTTGATAATCAAGTAATTAATGGATTCATTGAGAAAATAATTGGCAGATTAATTGATAATGAAATAATCATAAGATCAAATGAACTTGTACATGCTCATGTCTCACTGTAGCTATTTAAGAAGCAAGTTATTTGTGTGTGCACTTTTTTTATTTACCGTATGTGTACTTTTAATGGAGAAGCAAGTCATAAGGACATTTTACTGAAGACACCGGCTCAAACTTAATTTAGTAGGCCTCATATCTCAGGATACCCTCCAACACTCTCTTGTTTGCATATTATAAAAAATAAACAAAACAAAAAAAGTTAATGCTATAACACATTAATATTCGATCTTGAGAGTACAGTTACTGTGACAAAATTGCAAAACACATACAGCACCAAACATTAACGCTGTAAGTAAGCTCACATAGCCCCAATAAGAGCAAACCTACTCAGTGAAACTCTAGAGGATGTCTTGTCAACTTTTTCCTGACTGCAGAATGGTCTGAATGGTGTGAAATGAGGAACTTCAGATGGTTCTTTGAAAAGCAGCTTTCCAGCAGGGTTGAAAGCCCCCCCCCCCCCCCCCCCTCTACACACACACACACACACACACACACACACACACACACACACACACACACACACACACACACACACACACACACACACTCTCAAATCCACAAAATAATTATGTGCATAAATAAAGACTGAAAGAAATACTCAGTCAGACATGAAGCAGCCAGTAATGTTGAGAAAACAGGAATTCAGGGCTTTTTTATTCTGTCTTTCACTTTCACTCAGCTCCTTTCTAAAGTATTTGTGTGAGTGTGTGTGTGAGGTGTCTTGCAGGCCAAGCAGGTGCACATTAGAGAGAGAGAGAGAGAGAGAGAGAGAGAGAGAGAGAGAGAGAGAGAGAGACGGGGGAGGGAAGTCTGTCTTAAAGGTCATACAAAAGAGCCAGTGTTTTCTCTCTCATTCTCTGAGTGCTGAGTGAAGACACTAGTGGCAGTGGTGGCAGAGAGAAAGAGAGAGAGAGAGGGGGAGAGAGAGAGAGGCCCTTCGGTCACAATGTCCTCACATGGCCCTGAACCCCCCACAAAGGCTGGTAGTAGCTAGTGGTGAGCGATACTGCAATATTTGGTATTGATCCGATACCAAGTAAATACAGGGCCAGTATTGCAGATAAAGATATGATACCGATACTTTTTAATTATTAAGGTGGATGCATCATCAAATTGCTATATTTAAATGAATGTTCATGACTTTTAAGTGTTTGGACAGAATTTTCATATGCTTGTATACATTTGTTGTGTTACCACTGTATCTTACAGTCCCTCCAGAAAAACGCAGAGTTTTTTTGTGATTTTTGCAAAAATCCTTGAATATGTGGCACGTTGTCTTAAAAAATGCGATGGAATATGCGGGATATTTATGCAATTTTATGCAATGAAATTGCGGGAACTTGCAAAAATCGCGGGAAAAAAAACTGAGGTTTGATGAAAAAGAGAGAAAAAAATGTGATTCCCCCAACACCGTGTTCTCACTAGGCGAAATTATGTCACTTCATAACGTTCCCATGGCAACAGGGGAAAATGGCTGCTCTTGTGTGAAGTAAACGCAACATTTTTCAACTTTCTGCTGAGATATATGTGACTTTTTGCAACAAAAATGCGGGGATTATGAAATCATGCAAGCCCCGCATATTTTGCGCGGAAATCGGCAATTTATGCGCCGAAAGTGTGGCGTATTTGGAAAAAATGCGGCCCCCGCTTAAATATGCGGACTTTGGCTGATTATGCATTGAATTATGCGATCGCATAATCACGTTTTTCTGGAGGGACTGATATTACAGCCTTTTTACAAATCATACAGCTTGGCGTCATTTTCGGCCTGAAAATATAGCCACACTGCGCTGCTCTTCTAGTCTGGCTATCACCAGACCAAGCTCAATAGATTTAAGATTGAACATTAGTCTGGGGAGTCTGGTCTGTATTTTCTCTGCATAAGAGGCGTGACCAACGGGCATAGTTCAAATGACCCTGCACGCAAGTGGATAGTCCTTCAACCAATCAGACCTACAATCCGGGTGACGTAGCAGCGACAGCGACATCAACGGGTTGCCGCGCTTTGGGGGCCGGCTTGTTGAATGTAAACAAGAAGCCGCTTGGTCGCTTCTCTATCGTCATCGTGTTAAACCCCCCAATAGCGCGCAAGGTGGATAAGCTTGTGATTGGTTCCTGCAAAATTGTGAACAGAAGCAGGAGAGATAAACATGCAGGTTTCCAGACCGAGCTGCAGGGCGAAATCAAATCGCCGGCAGAGTGGGCGGGGTTTACCCAGTCTACTGCTCTTCCTCTCTGCCATTCTCCTGCTCCGTCTCTGTCCTGCTTGTGTGTGTGTGTGTGTGTGCTGCTGGCCGCCACCGGGCCTGGCTACTTGTATCAATCTCATTACACTGGTATTGATCAATATCAATACCAACGTTGGTATCGATCCGCCCACCACTAGTAGTAGCACGCTGCTTGTAGTGTTGTGGCTTCCCGTGGGATTAGCTGTACTGATAAACAGTAAAGACACCGCGGCCACACCGCTGTGAAAGCACCCAGAACAACATCTATCAGTCTGGTTGTTCACCCTCCCCACGGCTGTCTCATCAGCTAGAACTCTTTATAATGATCTTTATAATGAAGTTAACTGGAGCCAACTGGAGCTAACCGTTAACCGTCTAATTATAGACTCAAGCCAACATTTTATTAAGTTGGCTGTAAACATTTTAAACTACAATCCAGAGTTTTTGAATGATAGATATCTGTTCAGATGAGATCTTAATGAGTGCAACAGGACACATGCAACGGCAGCGGCGGTCTTAAGCATCTGGGGACCCGTTTCAATAACTAATATGGGGCCCTACCCATATAAAACATAAACATAATAGAGTAGAAAAGCAAGGATTCCTGTTGGTTTGCATCAATGGTATATTATTTTATTACATCAGCTTCATGAACAGGCTGCTCAACATAGAAATAAGCCAACTTAATTGACAAAGCACATCATAAGCTACACTTTAGCCTTGTCTTCTAGTTTGTTTAGTTATTTCTTTCTAAATGATCTGTTAATGTTGTAGTTATTGTTTTCAATAAATAGTTAATAAACCTTTGTTTGACTAGTTTATTACTGAAACCAGCCATCACACGCCGTGCCGTCACATCCAGCGCCACCCAGCACCACAAGTAAATTCTCAACGTGTGGGAAACACTGCCCTGTCACCCCTCCCCCAGTGGCCCACTCACAACTCTCCTGTACATCCAATCGAGTTTCATAGGAAGAATTTATGTATTTTCTGGATGAAAACTGCAACTCAAATGTGCTCTTCAGTTAATTGCGAAACATTTAAATACAGGTGGAAGAAGCTACTGCACATGTCTTTTACTGTGTGTGTGTGTGTGTGTGTGTGTGTGTGTGTGTGTGTGTGTGTGTGTGTGTGTGTGTGTGTGTGTGTGTGTGTGTGTGTGTGTGTGTGTGTGTGTGTGTGTGTGTGTGTGTGTGTGTTTAAAGGCTGCATTCCTGAGCTTTCTGAGCCGTAGCTGGGTGATTAATAGAAACTGGCTGATTGCTTAAGAACTAAAATTCCTTAGGCTCATTTTTTCCTGCTTTTACACACACACACACACACACACACCCACACACACACACATATACACACACACACACACACACACACACACACACACACACACACACACTTGCATGCACGCAGCGCAGGCAGGAGCAGGAATGGATATAGTAAATAAACCCAACAGTTTACTAGTGAGGAGAAAGAGAGGATGGCATGTGTATATGTGCGAGTGTGTGTGTATGTGTGTGTGTGAGAGTTCTGGTGAGGCATTCAGGTAGAATAATGGAAGCTCAGTATGTGAGATGTCTGCAGGTTACACAGGGAATTCAGGACACCGAAACATTATCCACCTCTGGCTTTCTCTTTCTCTAGTTCTCTGTCTCTGTCAGCTCCTCTGTTGCTCTCTGCCTTTCTCTTTCACTCTGGGTGTGTGTCCATTCCTCCTCTTCTACTGGTGTTTCTTTTGTTGTTTTCTTTTCTCTATTGTATCTCTCTGATCTCCATCTCTCGCCCCCTGCCTCTTCTTCTTATCTTGTTGCTTTCTTTCTTAGACAGCTACCCCTCGATACATACTGTACCTCCAACCATGCACAGAAATAGCTCTGATTGTTGCTCTACACAAAAAGGATCATACTGTAGGTGTGTGTGTGAGTCTATCTGTGTGTGACAGATAAATCCCTCTGCTCTGTGTTTATGGTTGTTTTGTTGTTTTGGTCCCAGAAGCTTGGCTCGGACCAATAAGAATTCCTGATGTGGTGTCCTGGCAATAGCCGTGTTTCCATGGCCATCACCGGCTTGGCAGGGGAGACAGCGGTCTCCTAAGTGCTCTGCTTCGTGCCTTCCTTTGGTCCAGCTTGGGATCGCTCCAATGTGACTTTCAGAGAAATGGTGTGAGGATGAGATGACGTCTGATTGTAGAGAAAAGCTGGTGCAGCAAGCAGACAATGACACAGATACATATGCTTAGCTGCTCATCCTCTGAAAGGAGGCAAAACAACAGGCTGCTTTAAAGAATGTGTGTTTCTTACTTTCTGTAAAGACATAGTAATATGCAGTGTGAGGGTATGCGTTTATGTTTTTGTGTGGGAGGACAGATATGCGTCATAGATAGTCAGAGATATAACACAGTTTTAGAAACAAGCTTAGATAGATTGTGATTGTGATTGTGTGTGTGTGTGTGTGTGTGTGTGTGTGTAAAACTCCCCACTGCCCTTTCCGTGCTCCTCATAGTGTATAATGTGTAATTGAGGTTTACAGAAACATCGATAATGATTAACATAGTGCCTTTGAATACCCACAACACTGACTCCATTCATAATATTTCAAGACAAAGGACTCTTTATTCTCATTGAACTTCTGTCATTATGAACTATTGTATTGTAATAAATACTGAAAAGCATATTAATAATATAACAAAAACTTGAGATTCTTTATTTAAATACTGTTCTGGCCTTTTAGGTGACATGGGTCACACGTTTAATTTGAACCCACCACCAATGTATGGATAAACAATACAACTTCACCCACAGACGGTCACCGAATATGTCACTGAGGCTGCACAGTTTAAGCAAACACCTCTGTGAACTGTAAACTGTAGTCACACATTCCCAGAGTGCATGCATGCGTGCATGCGTGTGTGTGTGTGTGTGTGTGTGTGTGTGTGTGTGTGTGTGTGTGTTTCACATGCACATTATGGTAAGTATGTATGACTTTATAGCAGATATGTCACACATTACCAAGGAGTCATTTAGTTCATAACATTAACATATTAACTTGCACCTGTAGAAAGAAGAAAACAGAAGGAGAGAAATCTGTAGGAGGGATGAACTAGGGAGGAGGACAGTAGTAAGAGTGATATTTTTAAGATAATTCTCACATTGTTGTTGAATGTCATTTTCACATGACGCCTGTTTGAAAGCAAAGCACCACCAGCAATACAGTTATGTTACATTTAGGGATATATGGTATTCGCTTTCTTTCTGAGAGTTAGGTTAGATGAGAGTTAACAGTCTATCCTAAACTAAGCTAACTGGCTGCTGGTGGTAGCTTCATATGTAATGTACAGACATTAGAGTGGTGTCAATTCTCATTTATATATGAGCATACTTCCCAAAGTGTTGACCTAGTTCTTTAATATTGACTTGCATCCACTTCTGTTTCTTGGTTATCCGAGTTGTCCATTCTGTTTCTTGAGACCAGAAAAACTATCCCTTATCCCTAATTAAACATTATACAGCCGCTCTTACTTACTTACTATTTTCTCAGTGTCAGCTGCTCAATCCAGGGCACCATGCCTGAATTCAGGGCATGCCTGAATTTCCTGCAGGGCAGCATTTTAGGCTCACAAATAGTTTTAACCCCTGTCAATCTATTTCTTGCCAGAATATTAATATTGGTATACAAAATGAATATCACAGCATTTAGTTCTCTCTTTAGTTAATTTAATCATCCTATCTCTCTTCCCCTTTCTCTCCTTTAGGACTCTGCTGTAGAAAGACTGCCTTCTCCAGAATATGCCTTGTCTCCATGGTAACAGGCCCAAGGCAGACCCAGAACAACTTCGGGCCAAACTCGTCCACTCTTGTCCAACTTACCTAATCCTGAACTGTACTGAAGAGGAAAGAAATCCACTCAATTAATCATTCTTGAAATATTAGTAAGGCTCTCTATTATGTCTCATAGTTATTTTAACAATTAGAGTGTATTCACAGAACCCAGAATGCCGAAAATAATGGTGCTTGAAAATTTGTCATTTTAAAAGCTATACATTCTACTCTTTGGTGATCACAATGTAAAAGTCTTTGCATACTCTTTAAATGGTCCCACCAGGAGGACAACTTCATTCAAAAGTTAGCTTTCCTTGATCATTATGTCAGGGATTAATTAAGGGTTCTTAAACTGGGCTGCACCCATCCCAAATTGGTCAGAAAGGAGTCCTAAACCAGGACCAGAATGCACCAGCTATTCAGCCAGGTGCTGGGGCAGAGGGATCTGTCCAGAGCGGGAGATCTGTTTTCTCTGGAGGACACAGAGATCGAAGCCTGTCTGTCTCAGGCTCTGGACCAGATCAAGGCCATCTCCTGCTCACAGGTCAGCAGGCACAAACAACGCACATAGATAATATTTATCCAAAATATTACAGGGCAAATGTCAGTTTAATTATTCATGTTCTTATCTATAATTCATCTTTTTGTCCTTCATTTATCACTGTATCCTTAATTGTGTACCCTCTTACCATCTGCTGTCTGACAGGACTATTTGACCAATGACAATGACCAGGCAGTGGTGGAGATTTGCATAACGCGCATCACCACGGCCATAAGGGAGACAGGCTCCATCGAGCAACACAGCACAGCGCTGGTGGGACTGTGGGAGTCGTGTCTTGAACATAACCTCACCCCGCAAGGTGAAAACACAGAGGACACACCGCATGCCAAGATAGCCTCCGACATCACCAGCTGTATCCTGCAGGTACACACACACACACACACACACACACACACACACACACACACACACACACACACACACACACAACGTTTTGTAGTGTTGATAAGTACTTTTCTATTTGTTTGCTTGAAGCACAAACTGCACATACAGTACATACCTTTGCACATATGTGGGGAGAAAAGGCCAATGCATTTTAAATGTGTTATCATACACAATAGCCCTCCGTATAATGTGATACAGTACTAAATTTGCCATGCAAGGTTTTGGTCTGTTTGAAAAAAGATTTGGTGTAGTGGCACATATAAACAGGTTTACAGCTTATACCCACCTTTGGACAGGGGGATTTATCATATAGGTTAGTGCACATCTTGCAGATGCGCTGATGCATTAATGTGTAGTTAGCATTTTACCGTTGTTGTTGTTGGTGTTGGTCAAGGTAGAGCTAATTATAACGATTTCATATACTGTTGGGTAGTTTAATCTATAACGGTGTATAATATTTTATAAGCTTATCATATTTTGATAGAAGCCAGAGTAAACCCATCTACATAGACACCACTATAGCACTGGGTGTTTCACCTCTTGTCACAGGTGGAATATGTCTATCAGTTCAACCAATGACTGATTTTCTCCTCTAAAACCTAGATTCTTTTCATCTGTACAAACTTTCAGAGGCCTGACAAGGTAAAACTATTCAATATCTCAGAGGGGAAAAAACAATGATTAGGAGCAAAGGGACTCTCTCTCTCTCTCTCTCTCTCTCTCTCTCTCTCTCTCTCTCTCTCCCCCTCCCTCCCTCCCTCCCTCTCTCTCCCTCCTTCCATTTCCTTTGGGAATGTGCTTAATACCATCGTAATGAGACAGAATCTTGAGGAAAGACACGCACACACACACACACACACACACGCACGCACGCACACACACACACACACACACACACACACACACACACACACACACACACAGTGAGGTGAGACTAAAGTTCTGACAGCAGCTCCAGGCTCTAATGTCTTAACTAACAGTTATCAGGAAAGCACTTCTCTCTCTTCAATCTGTTTCTTTCTCTGTCTCTTTCAATCTGTTTTCCTCTTGATTTTATTCTACCTATTTGCCCTGTCTCATTTATTCTTTCTAAATTATTTTACCCGCCGACTATCTTTATCTCTTCTCTGATCTCTTCTCCTCTCTTTGTCTTCATGTCATTTTGAATCTACAGATGCACAAACACTCCTCTTAGCCTTTCGCTCAAACTCCCACAGAGGGGAGCAAAAAGTAAGCAACAGACTGCAGAAAGAAAGGTTTTCATAAGCTCACTGCTTGTGAGCAACGCACGCAACAGATTTCTGGCTTGTGATGGCATCTCCAGTGTTTTTTCTATATGGGATCCTGATCTGGGCTGAGCTTGATGTGCTTGATGATGCTTAATGTGACGCTCCCTAATAAGATGAAAGAGAGAGAGACCGGACAGATAAATAAATCTGTACATTCATAAGTAACCTGTTGTAAAAATGTACTGTATGTTTAGATTAAAATTAGGGCCGATCCAATGAATATCATGTCATGTAGCTTGATAGATAGATAGATTGATTTCATGGATCGTCCTGATGTGAATAACATCTTTGTGGATACATTGGTTGCACTGCCATCTAGTGACGGAATAGCGGTGTGACAGAAGTAAAAGACTACAATTTTTCAACTCTCTAAAACATCAACAGTGAACATCAGGTTGAAAGGCATTCTTGGTATTCTGGAGTAGAAGTAGATAGTCAAGATAGTCAATCTAATTTGGCAGTCTCTTTTCCTCCATCTTTCATAGTCAGAAACACTTGTGCATGCTCAATGGTCAATGCTCACATGGTATCAGCAGTCCGTCCTGTTGAGGGTGCTAGTGCATTTCAAATCCTCACTCATTCTTCCTTATGTAAATGTTCACAGGGACAAACTTCTGCATGTGTTTGCATCCTCAAATACAACACACTTCCCTTTTATACTTGAATCACAGGGTAGATGTAAGAAATTGAAATGTGTCTTAAAGCCTGTCTTAATTGTTCTGGCACTCATTGTACTGCTTGAGGAAAGTGTACTTGTAGCTGCTGCTTTTTGTCTGGATCTTTATCAAGCAGACAAATAGTTACTGTTAATATTAAAAGGTGTTTGGCAATGCCCTTAATAAAACCCCTTTCCTTTCTCTGAACGTATAACAACTGCTGTCTCCTCAACCTCCTCTCTTCTTTTGTCCCCTCAGAACTACAGTTGTCCTTCGGTCATGGTGCTGGCTGTCCCAGTAGCAGTGCGGTTCCTGCAGAGAGGGAACAGGGAGCTGAGCAGGAACATGTCCAGTTATCTCTCCCTGGCTGCTATCGCCAAGGCTGATCTGCTGGCTGAACACACGGAGGCCATAACGCTCAGTGTCCTGGGAGGTAGGACATGCATACACATTGTCACACACAGAAACGGATGCTGTATGCACATACCAACAAACATGCACAGAAATGCATCTGGATGAACATATTTTAATCCTTGTGCGTTGATAGCCCACTAGATGTTGCTGTTAAGAAAGGGGAAAGTAAGTGAGTTTTACCCTTTTCAAGTTCAATGCTATGCAGTGCAATTCCTCTCCTCTCCTTAGTTTCCGCTGCCCCAGATAGATACAGATCTTCTTACACACTTTGGGAAATGTGTGTGTGTGTGGGTATGTGCCTTTTGTAGAGAATATAAAGTGAGGGAGAGTCGCAGAAAGAGCTTTGCAGGAAAGCTCAGCTTAAGAATGAACATTAAAATGATTTTCTAACAAGGCCTTCATAGGCGTTGTGGTATTTATGTAGTTGTTTATGGTTAACTTGTCGAATGGGTTTCGCTTGTAGAAGTACAGTATATGCTCTTACTGTGAGGGCTGTTAGCAGACCTGCAACAATGGGATCAGCCGATTTACTGGAGTAGAAAAATTAATTACTGTTGTAATCTGCAGACATGGTATAGCAAACCACAGTCTTATCCTATCATGAGCTGCTTTTATAATGATTGCCAGCTCATTGAGGATAATAATGAGGGTAAATAACAGCTGCTGCAAATCATTTTTTTTCTGATGGCCCTTTGATGCATCCTGGAAATTCATACGTAGTTATTGTGAGGAGGAAAGGACAACTGACGCTTTGTGTTGGGCAGTTTGTCTTGTTTCTGTCTCTGTAATACATAACAACATTCTGTTGAACTTGGTTCCATATTTGTCTACTTTACGTTTTGACCAAAACATCAAAAGCAGGTTTGTTGCTTTCATTGATTTGCCACACTGCTGTGTACATTCTTGTTCCATCTTGTCCACAATTCTTACTTTTATTCATGAGCTGATGCAACTTTTCTGCTTATCCCACATACATTTTGCAATTCACACAGCTAACAGAACGTGTTATGCCAATGACCAAATATTATGAATCTAGCTACAGTGTGTGTGAGGAGGTACATGTTCCATCCAGGAGTGTAAGGAGGACTTGTTCTTAAGCATTGATCTGATCAGTATTTTCTTCAACTTCCCCTCATAGCAGCTAAAGTCAGAGAGGGGAACCGTACTGACCTCAGGTCAGTGGTTAAAGAAAGCTATTCCCTGAAACCATTTTTCTGCCCTTTTACCCAACACAGATGCTTTTCAAGCTCATTAGTGTGGTGTAGGTATCTAAAGCGCCGTAGTTAGCACTGTCTGATGGAGCTCTGTTTACCCCTCAGGCCTCACGTGGTGCTAACCACCTCACGCAGCATCAGAATAGCGCCCACCACAGTGACTCTCTGCTGTCTGGTTTATTTGAAGTGTGTACAGGGTTTGGGCTTTGAATGTCAAATAGTTGGAAGACACTTTACACCTTTGGTCCATAAAACTGTGGCTGAAAATAGAGATAGAGAAAATAGAGCCTGTGGTGGATATCCTGCCAATGGGAAAACAGAAAGCAGGTGTTTTTCTAATAGTAGCTGTATATGATACTAAAAAATCTAGTTTTTCCTTTAGGGTACTATGTTTAAAACAGGAGCCTGCATGGCTTAATGTTGAAGTCGGAATTGCATTAAGATGCATATGTTGACTCTAAAGAAACAAACACCACAACTTACAAAGTAATTACGTCAAATCAGCTAAAGCTATCCATTTTATGGGTCATCTTGGTGATTTTCTTTGGAATTATTACTCAATTTAAGATATACTGTAACGTTTTTGACAACTAGTGACACTATGCAATACGTTTACAAGTAGGTCCCTGTTTTGTTGTATAATGATTATACCTGAACATGAGGATGCACATGCAAGCGAGCGAAGAAAGAAATAGAAATATATCTGCATGTTTGTTAGACACAATTCTTTTTAGAGAGAAACACTGAATGTAAACATGGTTGGTTGCAAGTTTCCCTAATTGACAAGCTATTACACTCAACCGTGGTAGTTGCTGATATTGTTTGTTCAACCTTTCCAACTTTTTTGTCCTATCAGACTAATGTAATGAGTTATGCACTCGGTGTTACGCCAAAGTCAAACTTAGTTCGTTTGATAAAATAGACACGCAAATAAAGTCCCACACTTGTTTCAGTCCTTTTTAAGTGTTTTCTTTTGAACTTTTACATGTAGGACACTTACATGATCAAATTCCTGCTTGTTAGCCGCTCAGGGGAGATACAGTCATTTGTTTCAGAACTTTGACCCTGAAATTTCTTTCCAGTAGATTTATGACCTCCCCAAAGTCATCGCATAATATCACACTTCGGGACACTCGTGTACACTAACACACTGAAACCTGGCCTTTGTTTGTGAGCTTAGAGAGAATGAGAAATAAAAAAGAGAGAAGAAAGAGAAATACAGGGTGAAAGAGGAGGAAAAGATGGGAAAGATAGAAAGGTATATGCAAATACACAGTAAAGCTTCCAGTGGCTGTGATCCAGCTTGATGGGGGTTGGTGAACTGATGGTGGGCCTTACTAGAGCTGGAATGAAACACACACACACACACACACACACACACACACACACGCTGAGAGTGGAGAGAGGATGAAAGTGAACAAGACTTGCTTGAGGGCTTTATTAAAGTGAGTTCAGATTTATGTTTCCTTGGGCAGTTTTTAATGCAGCCTAGGCAGTTTAAAATCGTTACCCCCCCCCACTGCAACCCACTGCTGAGACTCATCTACTGTGCTATGAACATTTCAACCTCATGTTGCCTCTTTAACAAGCCTCTACTTCTTTCCTCTGAAACCTCAACATAAACACAACACAACATAAACACAAGACTACAAACGCATGCCAAACTGTGCGCACACACACACTCACACGTAGCTTGTAGAAGCAATAACAGATGACCTCTTTTTTTCCCAGCAGCCCCTCTGTTCAGAGAGTAAGCTGATGTAATGGGGTTCGGGGGATGTTGATGATGGGGGTGTGATGAGTTGGTTACACAAGCTAGCAGGATGGATAGACTGTGCGTTTTGTGTGTGTGTTGTTTATACTGTAAGTTTGTTACTAAAGCCTGGGGTCGCCACATGCATGTTTTCAGTAATTTGATCAATTTCTGTGTTCTGTGGAAGGCAATGTGCTGGCTAAATTTTGTACTTTGTCGTATTTCTGTCAGTTCAGTGTGTAGTGAGCTTCATGAGAATGTGTGTGGATGTTTACTAGTTACAGGAAGTCTGGAGCAGGATACAGCATGAAGGTTTTATAGCCTGCTACAGTAAGGACTCAGTCATTATCAGATGACACACACACACACACACACACGCGCGCAAACGCACACGCAAACATATGGCATCGCTTTGGTCCCATAAGGATTTTAGAGCCAAGAGTAAAACCTGATCTTAAGGTAACACTGAACTTTGGAATGTGTCATCCGTCAAAGTTAGGCTATATGTCTTTTCTAGCTCCCCTTCTGTGAAACATTATGTAGTTGCTATATTCTGGCTTGTAAGGTTAAGAAAAGGCAGAACGTTTGGGGCGGGTAGGTTGGATAGGAGTCGGTGTGAAAGGTGACGGTTCCATTTCGTAACAGCAAGTCACCGTTGCAGAAACATTTGGAGACTATGCAGAGGTTGTAGCTGCTGGAGAACCCTGCTACATTTCACTAATGGGCACCTAGCAGAATGTGCCTCAGTAAACTGTAAGCATGTGTGTGAGCTGCAAAACAACTTGCATGTTATTTGTCTGCAGTTGCAGATGTATTTTCAGTGTCATTGTCAGTTTATTTTAATCGACAGGAGATTCAATAGATTTTATTAAAGGATCTTTATGGCATTATTTCTTGAAATTTAATTTAAATGTACAATATCATAATTTGTGTGATTCAAACGTTGCACAAATGCTCTTTTGAGAGTTTTGACTTTTTCCTGTTACATTATTTATGGAGACAAATGTGCTGTTCTAATGATTTGCCCCAAACCTTTTTTTTATTATTATAAATGTAAATCAAAGGCTTATGTAGCAAAAACAATTATTTCTCAATACTAGATGGTAACATGACAAGGGAAAGCTCATGGAGAAAATAAGTTTCATTTTCCTCTACACTACATTGCGTTTTCAGATGTTGATGTAATGCATTTCTTTGCCTAACAGCATGTAAAGCACTTTGAATTACCTCTATGTTTGGAAGATGCTCTATACAACAATATCAATCTATATCAACAGACAGTGCTACTGTATGTCACCAATTAAACTCAGCTTGTTCCTGCTGTAAGAACTCATTTGAATGTTAGCCTCCATATATTTTAGATACAGTTGCAGATGTATTGTTAGTGTCAAATGTGCAACATTTCAATATTTTTGCTGCATGACTCTTTCCTCAAATAATATTGAAGTGCCTTTAAACAAGCAAACATATGGTAGCTTGGTGAGTGGGAGTGTGTGCATGGATAAATGTGAGTTGTAAAGTTCAGTCTATTTCTATATAAGCCATAAGCAGACTTAATAGGCTTTTAGGTTTTCAAATGTCAAAAAAGTACTGACCCTGCTTAGCGAGCAATATTATAACTTGACATTTTTCAATTTTATTCATGCCTTTAATCCAGTCATGTTATGCAAAATATATGTATGTACAAAATACATTCAGTTTCACCTTTTAAAAAGAATAACAAAAGCTTTTTACAGTATAATACAAGACAACTTAGTTCATAAAAGATTAGAGTGTGTAAACATTATCCTCAGTTTCTTTTATCAAATTAAAACAAAAACTCAATCTCACAATACAAATATAATGGTTTTACTCCTATTACCTTATGCAGTATTGAAAAACAAGGCACACATATACAACCCTAAAATTAAATGAGAGCTACAGACAAAAAAACAAAGCAACTCCTATAAATGTAAACACTGATGAGTACACGTTTGAAAATGGAAGGTCTTAAAAAAGGCTTTAAAAGCTTTCACAAATTCAAGAAAATTATGAGAATGAAATAAGTTGTTCCTAGAGTTGCTGGTTGTCCATGCTTGAAATGAAAACACACAGCTTTTCAGTCCCACACGTATTTCGTACATTATATGTAAGGGTGCTCCGATTGATTGGCCCACGATCGGTATCGGTCGATAATGGCTTTAAATAGTTTGATCGGTGGTCTCCAAAAATGCCGATCTGATAGGCCAATCAGATGATGCACTACTCGTGAGAACATTTTCTATATGGAGCTAAAATGGCAGCCTCCCTACATTCACCAGTCTGGCAGTTCTATAAGGTGTCTGAACAGCGGTTGGCCCGTGGGCCGGCCACGGAACGAAGGCGGTAGGAAGGCGGCCACCGCTTTTAAAAAGCGGCTGCCGCTGGTGGTGCGCTGGCAAACATGTTTGCGATTACGCCATTCTACTGCCTCTGGAGCACCGCCGGTGGTCCGCCGACTCATTGCTAGCTGGGAAAAAGACATTACATTAGCGATTTGCAACGTGTGTGCCAAGGAAATACCACAAGGTGGAAAGCTCCAAAGACATTTAAACACCACCAACCTCATCAGACATTTGAAGGTTAGTTAGTGTGTGTGTGTGTGTGTGTGTGTGTGTGTGTGTGTGTGTGTGTGTGTGTGTGTGTGTGTGTGTGTGTGTGTGTGTGTGTGTGTGTGTGTGTGTGTGTGTGTGCTGAAGAAATGTTTGCAGTGATTGAAAGGACATTTTTTTAGATTTTGAGCTAGGACAAAAAGCCAAACAATTACTGATAAATTCTCTAAACATGTGTGACTGTTACGTAATGGCGTAAGTTTCAGTTCATAAAAGCGATCGGTGATCGGTATCGGCCGATACGTCTTCCAGTGATCGGTGATCGGCCCCAAAAATCCTGATCGGAGCACCCTTAATTATATGTTGCACTGCACATGGCAACACATTAACACATTAGAATGGTACCTCTGCTTTTTAATTGTAACATGTGAATGATAGTCAATCTCTAACTTCTAATAATTGTACCTAAAAGATTGCAAAGGTAGATAACAAAATATTTTGTTAAATTAATGTTTAACAGGTTTTGCATTGATAATTGATTAACTGCACCGGCTATTTCTGTACAAATCTAGATAGAAAGAGAGAAAATGAATCATTACTCTAAAAGCTACATCACTACAGTTACATTATAATCTCTTGTAATTGTCTGTGACCTCTTATTTTCCTCTCCTGCATGTCTGTCTGGTGATTACTCTGTTTACTGGCTTAGAACCCGTTCACATTAACAAAAGACTCTTTGTCTTTTTTGCAGTCTAATTGAGTCTTTGGTAAATGCAGCACTTCTGCTACAATACAAGTTTTCTCAGCTGAATGTACATCAGTGTGTGTGTGTGTGTGTGTGTGTGTGTGTGTGTGTGTGTGTGTGTGTGTGTGTGTGTGTGTGTGTGTGTGTGTGTGTGTGTGTGTGTGTGTGTGTGTGTGTGTGTGTGTGTGTGTTATGGCGTCAGTTCAAAGGTTACAAAAATATACTTCAGTCTCTCACAGCATTGGCTTTCTCTCATTTGCACATGTCCAGTGAAGTTCATTGCAGCATTAGCAATGATAGCAATGGAGATGATGATGAAACAGTCATGATAATTAAGACATTTAACTATATGGGCAAAGATAATAAAAACTGTTGCTTTTTTAAGTTGCTCTCTTCAGTTTAAGCATGAAAGCTTATTACGATGTTGCTGATTTTCACAATGAGGATTATGATGATGCTCATGCTAATTTTCACCACGAGCAGTATGAATCAGTTGATGAATTGAGCGCCTCCATGTGGCACCATCTCCGTCACTCCCCACGCCACCATGTTCCCCCTCTGCTTGCAGCCCTGGCCCTCCTGCAAAGCCGCCTGGGAAATCTCCTCCTCTGACAGCACCCTGTCCCACATGTTCACTCCTGTCATCTTCCCTGCGAACGCCATCTTGGGATCGAACCCTCCCTCAAACCCTGCCACCCCGCTCCCGCTGCTTGGAGATGGAGAGCAGCAGCTGTTCCTTTCCTGCCCCAGCTGGAGTGAGCCTCCGTCCGGTAAGACGTGTCCCTCAGCCACTCCGGGTGTGGAAGCCACCTTTTTTCCAGCCGCCCACAGGGACGCCAGTCCCTGCTCAGATGACCAAGCCCCGCACAAGTGGATCCACTCTAATGTGTCCCCTGGGTTCACCACACCCTGTGCTTCCACCAGGTGAGCCTCTCCCCCAATGGTGAAGAGCGCAGAGGTTTGACCGAGCAGCAGCTGGATTTCATATGGGTTGCGACGGTTTCCATAGGAGAACAGCACAGTTTTGTTGGAGACGGTGGTCGGCTTCACCCACATGCAGACAGTAAAGGAAGAGACAGAGAGTGGGACATCTGGTATGACGGAGGTGTAGATTCGACGGGAACGCATGGGGAAGAGCAGCGCCATCTCACAACCTAAACAACAAGAAGACGTGATAGTGTTCATTGTGTAATTTTTTCAGTATTGGTGATATATTCTTTCAAGTCTAATTGTCAATCGTTGTCAATCTTAAACAGTTGCTGGCTGTCCTAAAGATATTTGAAACAAAGCAAGCAATGTCTCCTAGTGGTCACAGAAGGTTTAAAGCTATAGTGTGTAGTTTCTGTCTCCCCCATGAGGAATTCAAAGTAATGACAACAAAACTGTTGGCGCGTCCACATGATACAAGCCTTACATGACCGCACACCGCCCCCACCCCCCTTCACACAGTTGCTGGTAGCCAAGGAGGACACTGAGGATTAAAAAAACACGATGGACTCTTCAGAAGAGGTAATTATCTTCTCTGGAGTTTCTGCGCGGAGACACAATCTTCTGAACATAGCCATACTGAGAAATACAAAGAGAGTTGTGTTGAGCTGATAGTCTTAATTAGCTTTGTAGCAACTCATTTGGCAATGGCTTGAATGTAACGGACGTTCATTAATATCACAAAGTTACGCACTAAAGCTTTTTGGCATTTCAAATGAGCAAACCTGGTTAGGAGACTAACAACAGCAGAGTTTTTAAAAAAGTGCACTAGGTTAGCACTATTAAATAAAAATTACTATTCAGAGATATGGGTCACATTTAGTGCTAATTATACATTGTTGGTAATTATACCTTGTCCCGCAGATGTCAAATCAACTTTTATGTATATGGCATCTCAAACGCAACATAGGTGATCCAAAGAACTTTACAGAGAAAGTGACAAAGAGCCGATGATGAGCTTAATCATCGAAAATACATTGTAGAGTATGAGCAAACAGTAAGCTTAGTTTTTTTTAACCATGTCTGGTGTAATAAGACTGGTTTGCACGATCACGTATAATAATTTGGAAGTCATTATTATTCAACTAGAGAAAGGTTCGAGTCGGCCAACATTTGATGTCCTCAAAGATTGTTGTTTGCATTTTATGTTTGCTCAGTTTTAAAGGGAGATAAAGTTAGTGAGATTTTGAAGGTTTGATTATGATGCTTCCTGGTAGGTGCATATGAATTGAGAAAATAATTAGGCCCAAAATTTAACCCTGGGGGAAAAGATAAATGTTGAGAAAATGAGACTGAATTTGCAATGCAGATTGCTTGAGATTTACACTGTTAAATACGAGGACAACCAATATAAAGCTAGCTAAAAGTATCTAGACTTGTAGTTGGACTGATGCATTGGGAGATCAGACCATTTGCATTTTATTGGAACACTTTGCTGCATAATATGGATAAATGTCTCTGCGCAGACTGGAAATGCTCGTTAAGCCATACAGTGCACTCCCCTCAGTTCACGTTCAGGTCATGAGATCATGACTCATTTGAGGTTTTTTTTGCTCCATCTCTGGGTCATCTGGTTCATTGGTTTGTTCATCTTCATTTCACTTTTTTCCCTGTTCCTCTCTCTTTTTAATCATTTGTATATGTAAACACTCTGCCCACCGACACCCAGCTCTCGCTTTTTCGTCACAACCTGCATCCTTTAATTTGCGTTTTTCTTCACTCTCTTTTCTATTGTTTTCTTGCCATAATTTTTCATCTCCATTAGTTTCTCTCTCTCCTTTTCTCTCTCTTGGTCTCTCGTAAATACCAAATAGTGATGTTGTATTTTTGTCAGGTCTCTGCCACTCAAAAGATAAGGGTGGAAAAAAAATACATTTTGAACATGCTGAGTGTGTGTGTGTCTGTTCTTTATGGTTTCCACCTGGTTCTGATTTCCCAGGGTGCTTTGGTGTGGTTTTTGTGGCGAGTGGCTGATGATTACACCTCCCTCTGCTCTGTATGTAGGCCAGACTTAAATTTCTGGACTATAAAGGTATGTGTGCATTTGTGTGTGTACATGCACTAGATGAGTCATACAGTATAACATATCCTGTTTTTTTATTTGATTCATTCTATGTCTTACTGACATGAGTGGTGCCTTTTGTGGGACTAAACTTGGTTTACTTACTCACACTTAGTCACTTATTCTCTAAAGTTACATTGTTATTAGTCAATGCTTAATTCAAGGATGGACGGTAAACCTGAGTAGTAGCTCTGCTAACTGAAACCAACTGTTGTGCCTTAAATCTGGGAATAATTTGTGTTCACAGTCAGTCCAGCAAGAGTTATGTATTATGATTATCTTTTAATGCATCTGTTGGCTTCTTTTGTTATTGCTTTAAACATCTAAATAGCTCTTTAAATGTCTGTCAACTGTTAAATATCTGTCGGGTTTAGATTAATGGATGAAGTCCCATTCTGCCTGAGCTGAGAGTTTGACCTTTGACCTCCTTACATTTTTTTAAAATGACCTGAATGTGTCAACGCAGAAAAAAAAACATTGAAGGTGGAAGGTTGTTTCGGTGACACTGTTGAGAAACATGAAGACATACTGTACGAAGCAACAGGTAATGACAGACACAGAGCACAGATTGCTGATGGTAAGATGGATATCTCACCTGCGGGTAGGTATCTTTGCCTCGATGACCTCAATACCTCCCCCAGTTCCACCCTCTTCTCTTGCAGTGCAGCCAGCACCCCGTCTAAAGCCGCCTCTTGTGATGTGACCTCTTGCTCCTGGAGCCGTGCTCCTCCACCTTCTCGAAATTGGGATCCTGTCTTTGTATTCATGCCCATCCCAGCTCCTAGGCTACTGAAGCAGCTGGTCTCCATCTTGGCAAGTCGGGAAGTTTGTGTTTGTGCTGCAGAGAGGAGCTGCTGCAGCATCGCCTCCAGGTGGTTAGAATTCCCAACAGAATTCCCAGCAGCAGCAAAAGTGTGATCTCTGGGTTTGAGGCGCTCCAGGGTTTCTCTGAAGCGGCCCTCCAGCTGCAAGGCCATCCTTCTTCCTGCTGTCTCCACTGCAACCCCACAGGAGGCACCATACTGCGCTACAAACCTGAGCATAAGGACCAATAGCAAAGATTTGAACCTTTGCAACTGAGTCAACAGTTTCTCACCTCTAAGCAACCAAGGCTACTTTAGCACCAGAATCTCTCCAGAAACCAATCTTGGTTCCCAATTCCCTCATAAAACCATTGACATTTAAAGGAACAGGATCAATTCAGGATACTGGTCTTAAGTTAAGCTGAAGCGATTTGTCGAGTATTAGGCAATTATCTCGCCCAGGGGTCTATTTAACCACAAAAATGCAAGTTGTAATTTGCAACATGAGATAATTAGGCAATCGAAATAATTAGCAACAATTTGATAATCAATTAATCGTTCAACTAATTTCTTAAGGAAAAAGACAAAATAATCACTTGTTTCAGCTTCTCAAATATTCACATTTGCTAGTTTTCGTTGTCTTCTATAATGGTAAAATAAATACATTTGTATTGACCAAATAATGAATCGATTGATGGAGAAAATAATTGGGAAATTATTTGAATAATGATGTTATTATTTGTAGCACTAGTACCTCCGTGGAAGTATTTGCACTTAAAGGTTGTAGACTTTGATCACCAGTGTAGTAAACCTTGGAATTACGGGTTAAGGTAGCTGATTAAGTTTTATTTGAGTTTCAGTCCTAACTTATGCAACTACCATGAAAACTAATTTCATCTCATTTGAGACCGTAATTGCTGGGATCTCTGATCAACTTTGTCCAACCAACCTGAGCATTTCTCCACGCAGTGACCCCATCTCCCCCTTAATAATGTCATCTGCATACTGAAGCAACATGTTCTCCCTCATCTGACTGTTCTCCAGCATCGAGAAGATTTTGTCCCATTTGGTCAGGTCTGGAGAGTTGCAGGGGGCTGGACTCGGTGTGGCTGGATAGAGGGATGGTAAAAATAGGGAGAGAAAAACGTTATCTTACATTAGATGAACAACTGCGCCCCTCAACACCTCCTGTCTCCTATAAAGTAAAAGAATATTGATAGTGCAACGTGAAAAATATTAACTCCAAGCTTTATTCTCTTTGGAACTAAAATTTCCATAATGGTTTGGGAAACACAACTAGCTTACAACTTTAAAGCCTGTATGTATTTACATTTTGGCAAATGGGCATCATTAAAAGTATACAGAATTAGTTAATAGTTCCTGTTTGCAATGTACCCTAGGATGTACAGACAACTGTCACTGGATTACTTTAATACTGAAGAAAACATGATGACTCTCAGGCAAGTTCTGGAGTTACTGTATAAGGAGTGTCTTTTTTCTATAATTCATACGCAAACCTATTAATGTTTATTTGCAATGGACATTGGAGATAATGATATACTCAGAGTGACCTCTAAGTCATACACATATCTATCTGTGTTCAGATTTGACTGCATCAACTGGGTGCTAAGGGTTTTTAATTACCTAATTGCCTTTTACCCCACAAGTATCTGTGCCTCTTGTCTCACCTTCCACACCCCCCTTTCCTCTCCCGTGCCCCCCTGTGGATAGAGATTCAAGGACAGTTCTTCCACACATTTTCAGAAATGAAATGCCTTAAGCACTCCTCTGTAATCGTGTTTATATTCTGCTCTTTGAAAACGAGGGCAGTGGAAAAGTGAATTTGTTAGCAGAGTAGAAAAAGGTTTAACTAGCTCAGTGTTGTTGTATAGCAGATGGTAGGGCAGGTGTGGCTTTAGAGAGAGCAAGCAGGAAATAGCTTTTATTAGATGTGCTGCATTGAACATACTATGATTTCTCCAGGGTTGACTTCAGGGTCATAATTGTTAGGAGAAAGACAGAAATATAGATAGTTGAACAGCAGGAAAAATGAAGAGTAAATAGGGGGACAAAAGAGGAAGTGAGGTTGTTATGGGAGAGATAAGAACGTGAGAAAGAAACAGGACAATTGACTCATAAACCACTTTGCTTTTCCGGCAAAATACGTCAGGCTTCCGCGCGATTGAGGAGAAAGAAGGAAGGAAAAGAACGTTTATTTTACACAGAAAAAGAAAGGAAATAGCTGCTGAGAGTAGGGGAGAGATAAAGCACAGCAAGGGGAGTGAGAATGAGAATATGTGTCAGACACTGTTCTGATTAACGTTTGAGCGTCTCAAATATCTGTTTATACCTGCAGACATATTTTAGAAAGGCATTATCACAGGACTGCAGGATTTGTTTTAGCTGCCTGTCCCCAAGGTTCAAAGTTAATTAGACAGAAGGTTCATGCACTCTGCTCCTTCTGACTTACCAAACTAAAAGTGCAGGTCTGTCAGAGGTTTATAAAGGATTCTGATGGATCTTGGAGTGAGAGTATATGTAACCTTAGACATGAGCTTGGATCCTTGAGTCTTTTGGTTCTTTTAAACTACTGAGTTTGAAGGCTTGTAAAGTCAATAACCCTATTGCACTTACTTCTTATTTTGAATTGATTGAAGAGATCATCACTCTTTAGTTTTATTTTTTACATTTATTTCTACCGGTCTTTAATGAATAACTTACATTTATGTACATTTATTCGTGGGCCTTTTAAAAGGACTTTAGGTAGCGATTGCAGGAATTAATTTGTAAGTACACACAAATTGTATATGTACATTCAACAACAGACAGATATAAAATGACGTAATGGAGTAGAAGTACAACCTACCCCCTACTCTTATAAAACAGTCTGGGTTTACTTATTTGCTACATGTTTTAGCCTGCCATTCATTTTTTAAACTGTGTCATGACCTCTCTCATGTTGCACTCATTAATTTAAATTCCAGCAGGTCAGAAGCAGTGATCTGTCTCTCTCTCTCTCTCTCTCTCTCTCTCTCTCTCTCTCTCTCTCTCTCTCTCTCTCTCTCTTTTCCTCACACACCTGCACACACACTGTATTTAACTCACATGATTTCATTTTTTCTCCTTAGTTCAGCAAGCCAGTTATGAATGCATTGTGTTTCTTCGTCCTTCTTGCTCCCACCTTTTCCTTTCTTGGCAGGCAGAAACAAACAGTTTTTCTTCCTACAGTAATTCATGTGCTTGCATTTTACTATTGTCAGTCATTTGTTTAAGGCACTCTCATTTTTCCCTTCAATCAGGTTTAATCACATCGCAGGCTGTGCCCGGAGCAAAGTTTCCTGCCTGTTAATTGTTGGTGCTGCAATTATACCTCCTGCCAGGTTTAAAACAACAAACTCATTGCACGCACACAAACACATTTTCTCTTTTATGTACACACACATCCTTTTCTCTCACAAACAGTGATGCCTTCCAAAACAGCAGTGAGAAGGGTTTCATAATGATATACTGTAGTGTTTCTGCGTTTGGTGACTAGTCATTCATGCTGTAATATGTGTCTGTTCCGGTCACCAGCTGAAAAACCTCTCTGATTTTCTGGCTCAGCATATTCTTTGATTCTGCTCGTCTCATACAAAAACTCTGTCTCTACCAACAGTCTGTGTACTCTACGTACTGTGGTACTTGTTATGTCTTCTCTCTGCCTCTTTCTGTGTGTTCAAAGCTGCATTTTTAGCCATACAATATAAAGTACTCAACAAGCCAATAAACCCTCCAACTGTCTCTTTCTCTCTCTTTTTCTGCAACCTCTACTGTACAACTTGACCCCAACTGACTCCACTCCGTCTACATTTTTCTGCTCTCTGACATCTTATGGTAATATCATTGTTGTAGTACTTCTAGTAATAACTACTGTTCGGCACTTGTCAGTTTCAAGGCTCTGCTTGTACAGTATATGTGTGACATTTTCAGTCTGAGGAGCATGTCAAATGTTGATTTCCACTGTAGTCAGTAATGACAGAGACTGAACATAAAGGGACGATGAATTGTATTGCCTTGAGCTCACCTTTCACACAACCCCATGCATGAATCCTACAAGAAATCAATTTCACGCTCCGGAATTTAATTAAATTGCAACCACGTCCATCTGAGAATCTTAATCAGATCATTCACACACACTTTAATACTTACGTTCTGGTGTCTCTCCATGTGTGATTTCATTGTAGGTGTAGTCAGTGTATTTGACCTCAAAATCCTCCTCATATGCAAGAACCAGACACACACACGCTGACAGCACACACACTGCCTGGGGGAGCCTCCACCGGAACATGCTGCTGCTGCTGCTGCTGCCGACTCAGTGTGTGAGAGAGTGAGAGTATATGAGGTTGAGTGAGTGTGTTAAGTGGTAAGTGTCAGGTCTGATTCTCTGCCTACCTGCGTGTGTGCGTGTGTGTGTGTGTTCAGATTGACTGTGTGTTTTGTTTGTCTCTGCTGCTTCTCCCTGTCGGTTTCACAGCGCTGCAGGTCCGCCACTCTCTTTTTCAACCCCTCACTCTCTTACAGTATTTGTCCCTCCTCCCTAATGACTCCCCACCTCTCTCTTTCTCTCTCTCTCTCTCTCTCTCTCTCTCTCTCTCTCTCTCTCTCTCTCTCTCTCTCTCATTCTTTCTCGTTAAATGCTGAGCAATCCTTTGGCAGGAAGCACGGCAGTGTAGAGTACTTCAACCAGAGAGAGGGGCGGCTTGCTCTGCACACACACTGAGCAAAATATTCTGCGTCCTACATGCTCTGAAGCTGAAATTATTCACATCTCTGTTATTATAACGACTGAATCAAATCCAAGATGAGTGATGATAAAATTATGATTTAGCCTGAGGTTATGGTCCCCACGACTTTCCTCACAACTTTGCCTTTCTCTATAATTCTTCATCATCATATTGATCTGGAAGGCCTAATGGAGTTTGTTACACAGTCACAGTCAAGTTGAACCAGGACGTCTGTAAACTGTGATATGTTTACAGTTTTGATAAAGATTGTATCCCTTCCAAATCAGTTTAGCTAATCTGTGTTTCTGTGTCTGATCATAAGACTGCTTGAGATTATTGCAGGGTATGTCTTCCTTTTAGTAATGTTGCCTTGCGCCCAGGGGTCTATTTAACCACAAAAATGCAAGTTGTAATTTGCAACATGAGATTATGGCCTCGTGTTGGTTTGGACTTCATCACAGATCGGACTTGAACCCTGGACCTTTGCATCAAGCCATAAACCTCTACATATATGTGCGCCTGCTCTACCAACTGAGCCAACCCGGCCACAGTTTGGACTTGTTTCACCAATCATCAATCAACACTATACCTGTGACCCATGCATGAGGATGCGAGAGGTCTGAAAAACTAGCAATCTTATTTGACATGCAACGCTACCACTACCTACAATCTTTGTGCCAGAAGTACCCGCAAAACGTCTTTCTGAAATAGGCCCCAGATCTCAATAACTTACTTTGATGAGTACAATATTATTACCAAAAAAGCCAATAGCCTCCCTACAAAAACAAGATCCAACTTGTAATAAATCGGAATAATTCTTCAACCCAAAAACTAAGCCTTAACCTCAACTATAAACCCAAGCTCTTACTCCAAATTGTCTTTATCCATACTCTGACCTGAACCTAATCCATTTAATAATTTCACACAAAATTATACAGTCAAACACTTAGGGAATATCCTTTGAGGAAATTAGTAAATGTTTGAAAGTTTCTCTAAATTTCCATCCTTGTGAAAACATTTAGTTCTTATAGAGAGTCAGAGTACAGAGATGTTAAAGCAGCGCTCCAGCCTGCGAGCGAGGCGGTGAGTAATGCGTCGTTGGAGGTAGCCTGTATTTCGTAATCAGATATAACTGCAGCCCATGCGACTCACAGAGAGAAAGACAAAGAGAGAGGGGAAAGAGGAAATAGAAGGGGGCGGAACAGAGAACACAAACTTTCCTGATTTTTGCCCCATGCCGAGACTGTGTGTGTGTGTGCGCGTGTGCGTGTGCGTGCGGAACCCAGACATCAGGGGTTTCTAAATGGGTTTATTGTTCTCCTGCTTCGATCTGTTTAATCATTTATTTGGTCAGCCTCACCATGTGTTTAGGTGCGTATTGTGTGTGTATATAGTGTATGTGCATCTGTATGGTATAAGTGTATATATTCATGTGTGTGTATGTTTTCAAGATGGAAATAATGACTTCCTCATGGAATTTTAGGATTTGCCCTGTCTCCCATTCTCAATCCCCCCCTCCGTCTTTCTGTCTGCCTGTGTCTCTCTTTCATTGTATCTGTTTTTCTCTCTCTCAAATACCTACTGAAACACACACCTATTCACTTGTTATCTGTTGTGGAAGAGCCTTTTCATTCAGACATCTGAGAGAGGGATTTGTGTGAAGTAGCAAAAGCTTCAATTAGCATTACCACTTGATGGAATATAATATTTGTGTAACCTGTTTTCAGTTTATTAAAGCTTTTACATTAAGAAAGTGTGGAATTCAACAAAAGGAGAAAGATGTTAAGGAGGATACAGTTGTGTATTTACGTTCAGTAACAATGAATGCAACATTTCCTAAACTTACAACCACAAATCAGAAAAAGTTGGGACAGTATGGAAAACACAAATAAAAAAGTAGTGATTTCTAAATGTACTTTGACTTGTATTTCATTGCAGACAATGTGAACACAAAATATTTCATGTTTTGTCTGGTCAACTTAATTTCATTTGTAAATATACATCCTTTCCTTTCATTCAGACCTGCAACACATTCCAAAAAAGGTTGGGACAGGAGCAATTTAGGGCTAGTAATCAGGTAAATTGGTTAAATAATGATGTGATTTGATGAGATGATGTCAACAGGTGATTGTAATTATGATTTGGTACAAAAGCAGCATCCAAGAAAGGTCTAGATTGCCAGTTTGCCAACAAATATGTGAGAAAGTTATTGAAATATTTAAAAACAATGTTCCTCAAAGAAAGATAGGAAGACATTTGCTTATTTCACCTTCAACAGTACATAACAATTAAAAGATTCAAGGAATGAGGAGGAATTTCAGTGCGTGAAGGACAAGGGCGCAAGCCTAAGCTGAACAACCGTGATCTCCGAGCCCTCAGGCGGCACTGCATCAAGAATCGTCATTCATCTATAAGCCATATCACCACATGGGCTCAGGACTACTTTGGCAAAGCTTTGTCAAGTACCACAATACGTAGTTACAGCCACAAATGCCAGTTAAAACTGTACTGTGCCAAAAGGAAGCCCTATGTTAACAGTGTCCAGAAGCGCCGTCGACTTCTCTGGGCTTGGAGGCATCTGGGATGGACCATCACACAGTGGAAACGTGTACTGTGGTCAGATTAATCAGTATTTCAGGTATTTTTTGGGAGAAATGGACAACAAAGACCCCGTACTGTTGCCCACCTTAAGACTTGTTTGCAGCAAGAATGGAACAAAATTACACCTGAAACACTTCATCACTTGGTGTCTTCAGTCCCTAAACGTCTTTTAAGTATTGTGAAAAGGAATGGCAACATTACAAAGTGGTAAATGCTTTACTGTTCCAACTTTTTTTGAAATGTGTTGCAAGAACCAAAATAGGAATTTTGTTTTTTTTGAAAAAGAAACCCAATACAAATCATGAGGAACACATTCAATTATGTGCTGTTGTATTGTCTGCAATGAAATACAAGTCAAAGTACATTTAGAAATCACTACTTTCTTTTTTATTTGTGTTTTCCATACTGTCCCAACTTTTTCTGATTTGGGGTTGTAACTCAGTTGTTTTAGATGTTAAATACCTTAACCATATCTGCATCAGTTTTGAAAAATTCTTATGCGATGACAAATGCTTTTTTGTGTGACTTATTGAAATGCCTTTATCAAACGAACAGATGTATCAACTCCGCCTCCAGTTGCACCTAATTTCTGCTGGCTCAGCAGTTAGTGAAAGAAGTGCTGTTCTGTTTGGGACTTGTAGTATGAAAGCATCACTAATGAGTCTCGTATCCTTTAGGTCTAGGATGAAGAGGAAGTTCAAGTCAGAATGGACAGGACATTTTGTCTTTCACACACAGACAGACAGAGAGAGAGTCTGTACGGGAGAAGTTATCTAGGTGAAAGGGAATGATGGTCATTGAGTTTAAACTTTGCAGGAGAGACTGTATATAAATTGCATTGGCGTACATCTGGTCGGCTGTTATGGTTTTCACTTTATGATTTAGATATAAAATATTTTAAGTCGTGTACATGTGACGAAAATCCTTGCCGTCTTTTTTTGCTCTCTGCTAACTGGATCCCTTCCAGAGAGCTGGGTTCTCTGGTGCTGAATACTTAAAATTATTTTTACTGTGTTGCTCATGCAACAAAACTTCACAGAATCCCAAGGATATGGGCTTTGTAGGAGACGTTTGACTCCCAGTTTTTGATTTGACAGTTTCTCCGGCCCTCCCCCACCCAAAGTTATTCAAGCTGTGTGATATACGACTTTTGGGACATACATACACAAAATGTGTGATAGAAGCTACAGAAAACACGTTGAAGCTGTAAATCTAAAAACATCTCCCTGGAAATCATTTGTGCTGATCTCTGCATTTTTGTCCTGTACATAACCTCCTTTGCATAAAAGTCCTGTGTCTTTTGACAAGTTATGTGCATTGCTGGATATTAATGGAATGGTCCGGTCTTTGTCCAACATAGAACTGCAGTCGACAGTTAACAGAAAATTAATCTGCAACAATTTTAAACAGATTGTTTGAGCAGTTTTTCAAGCAAAAATGGCAAAAAATAACTAAATTACTGCTTCCAATTTTTTTTCAAGTATATCTTTTTTATTCTTTTCTTCCATGATAGTAAACAAAATATTTGTTTTTTTAGCCCTGTTAGCGCTATGGGTTTAATGGCGTTAACATGGTGCCATGGCCATGGGTTTTAGGGAAATGTGAATTGTTTTCCCCATTCAGTCATGTATGTGCTATCCCTTATCTCAGTTTAAAAGTATCTTGATCTGCTTGAGTTTTGGTCTTTCAGTCCTTGGGGGGGCTAAAATGTTTTTGCTTAACATGTAAAGTTGAGAAAAATGAAATATGCATGTGCATTTTCAGATCTTAGAAAGTTATTTTGATTTAGATGCACTGGTCCCAGCACTGTTAGTGATACCTTTTAGTTTATGGTTTTGTCATTGCTGTGGGATGTAATTGCTTTTTACTACAGCCATATCACAGCAAAGACACTGAAACTCATTTTCCTCAGTGACTCAGACTGTTTTAGTGTCCTCTTAGGTAAAAATATAGCCAATTGCTGTATTAAAAGTAATTTTTTATTCATAGTTAAGTGTCTCTCCAGAATTGGTAAGTGTCTTTTTGTGACTCACTTTGGGATTCTAATGTGACATTTTGAAAACCGCATACCAAAAGAAAACCTTCATGTCTTCTCCTGCCTCACAAGTTAACAATAGTTTGACTGATCAGTTCTCAGTTTTCCTGGAAAATATCTGAGGGGCCTTTCAAAAATGTCGCCTTTGTGTACTACAGAAACAAACGTCATTACAGGATATTTTATTGAGATTTGTAAGTCATGATTATGGGTTGGGTGTATGCTGGAATGAAGGTACGAATGTCAAATACTGTGTACACACACACACACACACACACACACACACACACACACACACACACACACACACAGGAGTGGGAGTCAAATTAGGTGGTTTAACAAAATAAAATATGAATCAATATAATCAAAAGGGTATATTCATGTCTCACATGTACTGTCTGTGTGTTTAGATGTGGGTGAATGTGCTCTAACTTTGTCTCCTCTTGACTTTTAACATTCTTCTGCCTTTTAACAGTTATGGTTATTACCATCTCTCTTTCTGCACATGTACTGTATCTGTCTCTTTTTATGGTGATTTGTGTCTTAAGAGTAGAGGTGTGTGTGTGTGTGTGTGTGTGTGTGTGTGTGTGTGTGTGTGTGTGTGTGTGTGTGTGTGTGTGTGTGTGTGTGTGTGTGTGTGTGTGATACGGTATATTCTATGATTAAAGGGAAGAGAGTGATATACGGTATATTCTATGATTAAAGGGAAGAGAAAGGGACATAACAAGAGCCAGCGACCATCTTCTAAATATTTATATGCACTCTTCTTCCCTCCTCTGCCTCCGCACAGAACAGTCAGTCCTCTCTGTTGATCAGTACCAGTCGTCTGTTACAGGATAAAACCTGTGGTTAAAGTAATTTATAGCTATGAAATTACCTGTTGTATGAAACCATTTATTTAGTTCTTGCTGTAATAGTTTATAAAATATGACAAAAGTTCACCATGTACTAGCTGTTTGAAATATTAGGGACCAGATGTTCATGATAAATAATACTGAAATGAGCATAAATGAAGCTCAAAAGTCCTATCTCGCAATGTTAACGAAAGTCAAAAATAGTTTGTGTATCTGCCCTGTGATTCAGATACGGTCCAAAATGTAATGGGTTCCTGCTTGGCCCATGCTATACCTTTCCACCAATTTTCATTCATTCAGTAGTTTTTTATGTAGTCCTGTTGACAATCAAACAAACCAACACACAAACAGACAAACCGAACCGAAAACAAAAACTTCTTGGCGGAGGTAATAAAATGGAGATAAAAAAAAAATTGATTAAATGGTTAGAATAATGTGAATAATGTTGCTGCAACAGGACATGTAGCTTGCTTTTCAGCATTGTGGGCAAAATTGGATTAATAACCGCAATATACCCACTTACTCTACCATAACCTGTTTCTGTTTCCTCTTGTAGCATGTAAGCAGTCCAACATGAATAAATACTGCACATTTTATCCAATCTAATTATTTATATATCTTATTTAATCCTCACATGGGACTCGACCTCAAACATTCTGGGTTCAAAGTGAAATGTTGGTCTTGCTATTCTATTATACTACTGTAAGACACAAAAGCCATTGTTTGAAATCTTGAAATGTGACCAATAATGAACCTACCATTTCAAAACAAGAGTCTTTGTTCATTAAAGATGTCAAAGGCTTACGTGAGTCAAAGGCTGTTGGGAAATGCTGTGGGTTTTGTTGGGCTGCGTGCTGATTTACAAATGCCTTTATGTACAATCATGCGTCAGCACTGACTTTCTTTTTTTCCTGCATCAGCATCATTGAAGGAATATTAACAACAAATGGAAAACGTTATATTTGCCGAGCACAGATGTTGTATCATGAAATGATTGTGTGTGTTTTCTGAGAAAAAATGTCAGTTTCGGCAAATATGTGTGATGTTAGGGAAATTTAGGTTTCATGCAACTTGGATCTGATTTATTTTAATAGTTTTTTTGGCGTAAGTTCTCTTGGTAGTAAAAATATTATAGTCACCAAGTTAATTGTTGAGATCTGGGAATGCTGCAACATCAATAACAAGAAGTCTGATGGAGTAAGTTGCCAGATTATTAGGTATACCCAGCTAAAACCAATGCAGTCTAATGCAACAGTCACAGCAATAAATGCTACCTTCAATAAATCCTTTTTGTTTATTTCTATTATTTAGCCTACCCACTGATATCAATGGAGTGGACAAAGTAATAGAAACAGCTGTCAGTGCCAACCCACTCTCGTATTTTGGGCATTTTATAAGACAATAGACCTATGTCTCCACTTCTACTGTTTACACTGGGCACTTAATATTTCTTGTCTGTCTAACTACTGTTTTATATGGCAACCATTTTCACTATCCAAATGGTCACCAAGTTGTGTTTGACTATGAGGCTCACTGTCAGCAACTCTGTCTCTCTCTTTGGCAGGTAACCACATGCTGTTACGAGTGTTGCCCTCAGTCTACCCCAGACAACCGGATACCATCCACTGTCACCTAGGCAACCTCACTGCGATGATGTCACAGCTGGAATCCCCAGAGCAACAACACCTGATCAGACTCATTCAAATTGTTGCTGAGCAACATCCACTCGTGAGTGTTTTCAGTTTTTTTTTTTTTTGTAGTTTTGTTAGAAATATAGCACAATGTACTGTGGGTAAATAAAACTATTTACATTGCAGACTATTTTTTTCATAACCACATGGGCTGAAGTGAATTATCCCACTTATACCACTGTCACGTTACACTTTACTATTTTTTTTTCTCCAATTTTGTTTTTTAAAACTTTTGTTGGCACTTTCTTCGTCAGCATGGCTTAACTGTTTCAAGGAGCCTATTACTGTAACACCTAAAACAAGCGAGAAGCCCCTCACTGCAGAGCCGCAGACCTCAATGTGGGCGGAGTTAAACGTTGAACCCCGCCGTCACCGTGTCACCGTCATGGATGTATTAAGAGAAGTGGATACAGTGTTCGGCGGGAAGCCCCGTACGTTCCAATGAGAGTGCTCAAAAGCGCATTAAGACAACATGGAGCTCGATGGACACGCGCACTAGCAATTATTTGTTTGCGTTGTCTTAGCAACCGGTAATAACATGCTCGTTCATGAGCGTGTCTCTTACAAGTGGCGAACTCACGAACTCGCCGTTTTTATTGTCTAAAACATTCACTGACGTTAAACATTGTGTTTTCGTTCATCCACGTTACAAGCTTAACAGCATACAGCCCTCGGGTGTATCATAAGAGAGAACCAAGGCAATGTAATCACTATCTGTAGTAACGTTGTGTAGGCATATAGCTAGCTACCCCTGATGTTAGCAACTAGCTAGCTAGCCGATAGCCCCACAAGTTTGGGAAACGCTAATGACGTTACATACATGTAACAGGCTTTACAGCACACACACATCCCTCGGATGCATCATAACTTAATAAGATAATACCATGGACGTATTCATATAACCATAACACATGGTGAATTACAACCATCAGCTAGCGCTATTTCGCCACATTCATTAAGGTTTCTTGTCTATTAGTGATGTGCGGATCGATAATAAAGTATTGATATTAACAATCCCAACGTCTCCTGCTCTAGTATTGATTCTCATATAAAAAGATCGATATTTAAACTCAGTAATTAGGAGTGAGTGTTTATGTTACACGGCGGACGTGACGGCGGGGTTCAACGTTTAACTCCGCCCACATTGAGGTCTGCGGCTCTGCAGTGAGGGCTACATGAAACAAGCAGCCTTCCACCTGTATTATATACTATTATTTAAATGACAGTAAGGTAGTAAATACTTCAGACTGTTGGGTTATCTGAAAATAAAGCACAATCCAACTAAACCAGAGCTCTCTGCAGTCATGACATAAGTTTATGCTTATCTTGGTTTTGGCTTACAATGAAGTATGTGAGTGGCTTTTTTGTAACATTTCTTCCCATGAGTCAAGCTTAATCAGACCTTTTACCGTTCAACTTCGCCATATCCTGTAAGGAGCTCATGTCGAAATATAGAAAAAAAAGCCACTGGAATGTAGTTAAAGTGAGGAAATGGAGCAGTGCATGTGGTGTGCACATTTCTCAGTAGGAATTCCCTTAATCCTGCATATTTCAGAGCAGAGCTGCTGATGTTCAACATGAGGGGAAAGTAGTGGTGGGCTGATTGATCCAAATATCGATAATATCGATACCAACGTTGGTATTGATATTGATCAATACCAATGTAATGAGATTGATACTTTAGGTTCAGTTTCTCTCCAGTATGCACTGCTGTGGTTTCATCAAAGAGGCGACCTGGCTGTCTGTGTCTGTGTAAGTGCCGCTGCTTTCAAGTGCCGCTCCTGTCACAGCGCAGAGCAGGCACACTTTGCTCCTCCTCCCCCCTCTTGTGATTTGATGTTGTACCGTCATGTGACTCAGCAGCGCCGGACAAACAAGCAAGCAAGTAGCCAGGCCCTCTCAAATCACACAAACACTTAAAGGTCATGAAAATTCATTCAGATTTAGTAATTTGATGATGAATCCACCTTAATTATTAAAAAGTATTGGTATCATATCAGTATCGGTGATACTGCACTTGTATTTACTTGGTATCAGATTGATACCACATTTTGCAGTATACACACCACTAGGGGAATACCAGCAAACATGGAGGTAAAACATGGATAGTCTTACCCCTCACGTTAAGCACTGGAAAAACAAAAAACAAACCAGCCATCTGGAGTTATTCTAATCTCCACCCCCCACATAGACACACAAGATATGTCTGTTGTGATTGTGGCTGCATTCATCACAAAAGTTACCAAATATTCTGCAATCCTAGTATTCACTTACTGGAAGTGATGCAGAACTTTGAAATCACGTAACTTTATTTTATGGAATCAAGCATCTTCTCCCTGAGAAACAGATAATGTTTGATATGAATATGATTATTCAAAACAAGTGACTCATAAAGTAGCAGCAGGAGGGCCGGCAATGGTGAGCATTGTTAGTCTGATCCAGTCCAGTCTAGTGCAGTTCAGTGTGACCAGTCCAGATAATGAGGAAGAGCGGTTTATTCCCTGAGTTTGTCCAGTCCTATAGTCAAGCTTTTGTTTATTATTCAGTCACCAGTCTGTTCATCTCGCTCCGAGGTCACTCCTCTCACCTCCAGCCTTCATTAAAGACACATCAAGCCTCTGTTTGGTATTAAGTGGTGGTGCCAAAAAGTCACAGGGTTACTGCTTTATTCAAAAGTAATCAATAATAATCTTTGTTTTTTTCTCACCCGAACAGATGTTAAGCCCTCAGGTGCCCACACTAGTCAATTACCTAGGAGACCAATCCCTAACTGAGGCCCTACTGGGTGCGCTTGTGGACGTGTCACAGGCCAGCCCTTCCTCACTGGTCAGCTTTCTGCCAACGCTGAGAATTGTGGGACAAAAATGCCCTGCTCTCCTGGGTCACGTTGCCAAAATCCATGGTGCCGTGGGTATCATCAGTGAGGTACACACACTTTACACACTATTTACTGTACAGACGTGAAAGTTGTATTGATCTTCTTATCTAACTCTCTGCAAGAAAGCGTATCGTAGCGAAGTGTATTTCCCAACATGTCGAACTATTTCTTTTAAGAAAAAGATGATTCCAAACTCCAATTAAGGAACATGAAGAAACAAGAAAAGGGTCCTTGAAATCATTCAATTACTCTAAACAGGCTGCAAAAATACTCAAATTCCTGTAAAAATGGCTTGGGAATAATTCTATTAGGGCATTCACACAGACTGCAACAGGCAGGAATGATTATTTCAATGAGTAGGGAGGAACTGGCTGCCCTCTCACATGACTTGTTCTCTGTTGTCCTGCCAAGTGTAAAACACACTCTAACCCACCGGACAAGCTGGGCACATGCAGAGGTTTTAACTGCTGTCTAATACTTACATCAGTGTTCTGGAGCCTCTGTCCTAAACAAACATGTGTCGACTCCTCAGAGTTCTGTCCCTGCAGCTGAACAGAGAAGAAGAAACACAAAAAATCTAATTTGACGGAACAGTTAAAGAGCAGGCTAATGGTGCAAGAATGACACAATTTAAGGGAACATTAACAGCAAGAAAGGTTCTGTTTTATACATATTGTGAGAAACCTAAAATTGGTTGTACTACAGAGGAGAAAATGTGTTCTTCAAAAAGAGACAACCTCAACTGAACTGCACTTAAGTGATATACCTTCCTGCCTGGTATTACGTAATTGCTTGAACCATTTTGATGCAGCTGGTATTCATTTCTCAAAATACTGCCTATAAAACTATAGCTACTTGCTTGGGCTTACAATATCAAAATTAGTTCCGTAGCAGGCTAAATGTGTCCCATGAGCCGCATTTTGGCCAACCCATTAGTTAAACACTTGGCTGCCCTGCAGACCTGGCTGCTTATTTGCCTCTAATGGCACTTCTTTTGGTGTAAAAAGTGGTGTTTCAGCGATTAACTGACTGTGATTGGCCTCTGCAGAAACACTTGAGCTGCTGATTAGAGGTTAATTAGCCTAGCAACTGGAGCAAACTGCAAGGTGGCATCGCTGCAGACTGATGGGCTGGAGACGTAGGGAGTGATGTAGGCTGAGCTGTCTCAGACACACACATGCACAAAGTGCAAGGTCAGTCATTATTGTCTTATCAGCTGCCTGACTCTCTTTGAGGAGAACCCCCCCAGTATTGAGCCCTTTATGACCAAAAATCTGCAGCACTAATGGCATTCCCATCAGCTTCAGTTGTACTTTGTGTTTAATGCTAATTACCAAATGTTAGCATGCTAACACACTGAACTAAGATGGTAAACATGATGCTAGTATGATACAGCCTACACAGTTTTGTTCAACTGATAGTTTAAATTAACACTCCTAATTCTTCTGTTTATATTATCTTGCCTTCCCATCGGAAAGTGGTTCACAGTAGATCCATGTGTGGGCCAGGCTTTAAAAAAACTGCAGTATATATCAAAACAGTACATGCTTGCAAACCTATAAGGATACAAGACACAAGGTAATGCAAAGGATGATATATGATACACCAGATTGGGTCAGCATGCCTGACATTAGCCTCTTACATGCAAACCTCAAGGGAAAATACAAACATTATTTTTTTAAACCTGTTATCTGGCATCAGTTTGCATCTTCCAAGGTATTTTGTGATGACGCAGGTGTTCACTACCTGCCCATGATGAGAACTCCTTTGCCCAGGACAAAATCCATTATTTCCACAAACTGTGCCCTATGCTACGTCCACTGCCGATCCTATTGGAAGCAGCACCATCTCTGGTGGCGGATGCACTTTTCTTTACTGATATTAAAATTAGGGCTGTCAGTTTAACGCGTTATTAACGACGTTAACGCAAACCCATTTTAATGCCGGTAATTTTTTTAACGCACGATTAACGCATAGAGATAGCAACGGGATCTGTTAGTCCTGTCTATGGCCACGCCATGTCCCGCCCTACGAAGCAGCTGATTGGTTTGGTTTAGGCATTTCACCGCAAGTAGTTAGGATAGTGGATTGGTCAGGGGATAGGACCTGAACTAATGGAGTTACGTTACCTTGGACGCCTGGCCAATAGTAGTGATTGAAGGGCGGGTCTTGTAATTTCGCAGACCGGAAACAAAACAGACACAAGCCGCGGCCGCCGCGGCCGGTTTGAGCCAAAGACAGTATTGTTTGAGCTTGCTAGCCGCGTAGCTAGTAGGCTCGTCACGGCGATTAGCTTCGGAGCGAGTAGTGACTCTACAGTCAGAGAGAGAAACAAAGTGTCTCCTCTGTTCTTTCTGACCACGGTGGGAAACCTGGAGCAGGAAAACCCTCTCCTTGATTTTACGTTGGTTATAAACGAGAACGAGAACCAGGAAATGAGTCACGGGAAACCAGTTGCTATGACGACGGCTATGCCGCTGACGACGCTATGAGCCAATAGACAGTAGGACGAGCCACGCTCGCCTCAGGCATGAGGCAGTACTACCTGCAGTACTATCTGCAGGACTATCTGCAGTACTATCTGCAGTACTACCTGCAATGGAAAATCGAGGTAACAGCGTTACATTGTGTGACAGATTATTAGTTCCAAGTGTGAATGTTAGTGTGAAATTGAACACTACGTATATGACAATGTTGTTTTCAATAAAAAAAAACATTGTCACAAAGCAAGCCAATCTACTTTTCCATGCTGATAAGAGAATTAAAATGAGAAAATATAATGGGACAAAAAGAAATGAAGGGACATTTAGAATAGATAAAAATGTGCGATTAATTGCGATTAATCGCGAGTTAACTATGACATTAATGCGATTAAATATTTTAATCGCTTGACAGCACTAGTATCTTTTGGTATGCATTTCAGAAAAAAAATGGTTAGGATTCAGGTGTAATTGCAAATAGTGATTAATCATGATTAATCCACTGAAAATTCTGATTCATTTGATTAAAAATTTTAATCATTTGACAGCCCTAATTAAAATGGTTGCTAACATGCAACATACAGACGTAACACATGACTGTCCACTAATGATAGGTAGGATGAAGTCACACATTACAGTCAGTCTCCCTCTTTTCCTCTGGGCCCATTTAAGGCAGTTTAACAATAATTTGGGGATATTAACGTAAGGGGAAAATATGGCATGACTGTCACAAACACACACACAGATCATGGGGCTGGAAATCCTAATGCAGTTTTCTATTACTCCAGGGCAACCTTTCAGCCTTTCCTCCTCAATCTTCTTGTCAAAAAACCTGCCAACCCAGCTTCAGCACAGATACAAAATACACGTGCATGCACACATGCACAAAGTAAGACCTCGGTGTCCTGTCTTTCTTCACATTGGAACCATTTGGGAAATAACCCATGTTTTTCTGGGAAATGCCTCTGTAGAGACCTCCTGGTGATGGCACTGGAGAGTACCTCCTGTGGGTTTGTGTTTGTGCCACAGACACACACACACACACACACACACACACGCACACACACACACACACACACACACACACACACACACACACACACACAATCTCACTGGGGTCCATTTGTACTTGATTCTAACAGGATTGCAACACTCTTTCTTGCTTCCTTTACCTCCTGAAGAGAGTTAGTCTATATTGTGTTTCTGGACTTATTGAGTGTTAGATCCACATATACCACAATGTTCATCAAAGTACACTGAGAGAAAGAAACCCCTTTTGACAAAATGCATACTGTTTACATAACTAAGACTGTATCTGACAGGTGTTGCTGTTTTACTGGTCCATCACATCGTATCATAGTTTCCATAAAACAATAATTTTACCAGCCAAAATGCACTGTTTTAAAATTGTTATCGTTGTTTACAATCTTCATAATGGCATAATAGCATTTTAATTAAGAAACAAATACTTGTATTTAGTATTTCTTTTTTATAGAGCAGTGATTCCCAAGTGACCAATTGAATTGGCTGAAATAACCAAAATATGTGGATGCATTTTTGGTGGAGGTTTGCTTTTCTTTTACTTATTACTGTAACACTGGGTATTATTCATTAGTAGTTAACATCAAGTTTTGATGAGGGAAGTGGGTTGTTTTTGCACCTAGGGAATATCACTTTTGATGTACTTTGCTGAAATTCTTCACAGTTACTCCGTTCAGATAGAAATGTTTGGATTTCAAAGGTTAAATCACCCCTCCCTTGATATACAGTATACTCATTGTCGCAAATAATTAATGCGCTCTGGGAAAGAAAGCACACATTCATACACACAGCAGTACAATATCTCCATGGGGCTTGTTAGTGTGCCAGACTGCAGCTCCAAAGAAAGCAGAGGATCAGTGTGCTGATGGACAGTCAGGGGAAACTAAGCGACGGTGCAAACAAGGAAAGAAGGGCTTGTCGCTAGACTGATGCAGTGTTTTCTTTTTTTTCTTTTTTATAAGATCTGAATCATTTATTTTTAAATGAAGTATTTTAACCGATACTGTATCTCCTGCACACAAAACACATGTGCTCCTGCCGAGGAGATTGGCTCCCACTGTTGTTGGGATTATGATAATCGAGTCATGGAAAAGAATGGGCCAAGTTGTGTCTTTCTCAGAGGGTGTGTGTGTGTGTGTGTGTGTGTGTGTGTGTGTGTGTGTGTGTGTGTGTGTGTGTGTGTGTGTGTGTGTGTGTGTGTGTGTGTGTGTGTGTGTGTGTGTGTGTGTGTGTGTGTGTGTGTGTGTGTGTGTTAGTACACATGAGGCAGAAAGAACTGATTTCTTTCTCCAGATCCGTATCCGTCCTGTCAGATCGGCACTTTGGAGGAATATCCGTTACCCTGCAATAATGTTTTGGACAACATTAAAATTTATAATTAAATACAACAGTTCTTCCTGTTCTTCCTGTTTCTGATTCATTGCAGGATTTCAAATAAGAATTTGGTCATAAGTTAAATAAGTGATGCATTTAGGACATCAAATCAAGGCCAAGTGCTTTTTCCAGACAATTAAACATGAAATGTAGTGATTGAGGATTAAGAAAAGCTTCATATGACCTGGCAGGCTTTCAGTAATATTATTTTAAAATGTCTCACTTACAAACTGTAAATGATGAGAATGTTGCTCATGCTGTCACATTTGGAAGTATTGTAGTAAGTCCTTAAAAAGTAAAATCATCTCAACAATAAAGTCTAAACTGTGTGCAGAAGTAGCACACATCCTCGTAAAGTCTTTGTACCTGTAGCCTGCACTCCAGGCCCATAAACTCCTAAATACCTACTTGGCATGTTGTTACAGTATAAAGTCAAGTTCTACCTTTTCTGGTAGTTTTACCATCCACGTATAAATATAGCATCCTACAGAGAGTGAAACATGCCCAAACTGTGCAGTAACTACATTCTTCTCTCCTTGTTACAAGGTGTGCTTGAGCTCTGTAAGCACAGCTCTGTCTTTTTGTCCCTCCATCAATCAATCAATCAATCAGTTTGTCTCTAAGTCAGAAGAGAGAGGGATGTCTTTTTTCAGTTTTGTACAAGTGTGAAGCCTTAAGTTTTTAAAAGAATTCTGTTTTTGTCCGCATGTGGATTTTTTTTTGGCTTTGGCCGCCCTAAAACACAGCAAGGCTGTCACCTTTATTCATTTGTCATCACAGATTCCTGTCTTGACAGGTTTACACCACTTTAAAACTTGTCTGGTTTTGTTAAATAACGGGTTATGATCCAAAATGGGTCAGGATAAAACCTTGCAGTTTAAAACAGGAAATAGCACAAAGAGAAGGAAGGACCTTACTCTAAGAATACAACAATTACTGTATGTGTAAAGTATTATTGTGTGTCAGAGGTGAGCAGGTTTTATATGTTCTGGAATCAATTTACACAGAAAGGATGCAGGCTGTTGATCAGTGATCAATGATAAAATGTGTGTTTATGTGTGTTATTACAAAGGCAGATGGGAAAGTAATGCCATTTGGGAAAATAAGTTTATATTTTCCAGTTTTGCTGAGAGCATGTGTTTGTAATTATTATTGTTTGTTATGATCTAGAAACAAAAGAAGTTGCACCCCCCCAACTTCTTGGAAGTGTTAAACTAATGTGTGTCAAATTAGATAAAATACACTCTTTTTTTCCACCAGAACACATGTAGTGACACAATACTTTCACAAACACTGGCAATTACTATACTGGTCCCATTTTCAGTAATTATCAGTACACTCAGAAACATTAAAAATAGCCATTAAAATGGAAGATTGTTGTACAATAAAACAACTTGTTGGCCATCTTAATCTTTCTTTCTTTCCTTATTCCTTTCTCCAGACTCATGCTCACAGCTCGTTGGTCTACCTGGTGTCCTGTCTGGGCAGCATGGAGCACAGCTTTCACCACACATTGCTGCTGGAAATCAGAGCTCTGACCGACCGTTACCCATCTTTACTGGGAGGCTGCGGTAAAGACATCTACAGAATGAGCAACTCGTTTACTGCTATAGCCCGACTGCTGGGGAGAAGACTGGAGGAGAGCACGGCTATCCACTGCAGGTCAGGAGACACACATTTACAGACTATTTTTTTTTATCCTGTTATGTCTCTTTTTTTCTTGTTTATTATAGATACATATAAAGTGTTAACTCCTGAAATTTAGACGTCCTGTTAGGTATTCTTTTTACCATTGACCGGCTAGCTGTTTCCATCTGTTTTCAGTCTTTATGCTAAGCTAAGCTAGCTGGCTGCAGGCAGTAGCATGATATGTAACATACAGACTTGAGACTGGTATTCATCTTCTCATCTAACTCATGTCCAGAAAGCGATTAAGCGTATTTCCTAATATGTCAAACTATACTGTTAAACATATGGATTTAGGAATGCTGAATAAAAACAACACCAAACAAACTAATTAGACATGCTCGATAAACTAAATATGTGTATTCATAAACAAAAATGTAAAAAGGGCCACTCCCATGGCAGGTGCTCATCTGGCAGCAGTAGGAATCCAGACTAATTTCTCTGTTAGAACTAGTAACTTGATTTGGAATATTTAAATGGTTACATCCTGTGTTGTATGTGCTGTATATGTACAGTATATTTATATTTATAGTATATATACTATACTATAAAGAACTACAGTACAGCAACATATAGTTCCAGACCACCAGAGATTAATTGTTGATATTAACAAATGTTTTTGTTCATATTTTTATTAGTGCTGGTAGAAGCTGTGATGTTCCTTCAAGTAATACAGCAACAGTCCGGTATTTCCCCCCATCATGTTGAATGCCAATAAGTGTTTAATACAGGTGTTATTAAAGGGGCACTCAAATACTCGCACACAGTTCAGTTTACCTGTCATGGGGACTTCCGCTCTGCCTAGGAAAACAGTTGTTTGATATTTTCTGTGGCTCTGTAGAGTTATTATAACCTGCTGCCAGAACTTAAGACTGATTTGTTTGCCTGTTTAAATGTGTTGCCTGTGGTCTTGTCACTGGTGTGAAGTTGCAAAAAGGTGATGGGACGTACTTCACTTCCCCAATCAGCATTTAACGATATTTAAATTAAAAACTGGTAAGACTTATGGGGTTGTCTGCTTGTGTTGAAAGGCTGCTGTCGATCAAATCTGATCAATCAGAGTGCTGATTGTTGCTTATTTACTTTTTTAGGGGCTTTAAAAGGTGTTGATAATTGACAAATAATCTGGATCAACGGAAGTACATTTTCAGGATAATTGCCCCTCTGTGTGTTGCTGTTCTTAAAATCCCTCCGCTTTTGGGAAACAACAAACTTCAAGCTACACACTAAAAAAAAGCAAGTTTTGAAGCAAAAAAATTGGATCATGCAACAAGGCAGTCCTTCTTGGTTGTTTCGGGGAATGATTGTAAAGATTTGCAAAGAATATTTCGAATAATTTCGGTCTAACTGGGATGTTTTGGGACCGATTGGCGGGGATTGCTGTGGACGAAGTACACACGTCGATACACTGGTAAGCGCAAATTACATTTAACCATGTATCCAGCTAATTTTAATAGCTCATGTTACTGTATTGTGTGAACAGTTCACTTCATTTAATATTGTATGTGGTGTTTTCTTTTGCCAGATGCAAATGTTCCACCAAAACTAGTTCCTTCCCGAGACCATTTTGCAGATGTGATTGGTTTAAAGAAATGCAAACAACGCAGAGCGTTTTATTCTCCTATCCTAGAATATATGTGTGGAGTAGCCAGACCTAAATGACAAATGACTAAAAGACTAAATGACAAAGGACAAAGTACTCCAGTTGTAAACATCAGGATTGCCTAGCAAAATTCATAATGAAATCATTATTAATAAAAATTATTTAAATACTGATTCCTGTGTCAAGAGTTTTGAAACTTGTTTGAAACTTGTACAAAGCTAATAGAATACATATACTAAGCCCACACATTCAATTAATTTGTGTTACTAAAACCTAAAGAATGTGAGTTTGTAACAATATACTATTATTATGTGCATAAGTTGACTGGGATTCATCTGGCTGTAGTGTGGGGATGACACGCACAGCTCTCTCAGAAACAAGAACATCATGTGCAGGATTGGAGGCTTCCAAAGACTTTGCTTGGGGTCTAATGGAAGAAAGACAGAGGGAACGAGGGATTGAGAGAGGCAGGATGGTTTATTAGTGAAAGAGCAGGGGGTGAAGACAGAAGAAGAAAAACAACAACAGGGCAGTTGTAAGTCCTTTCAGCAAACAAGTGGACTGTTAAATTAAGTTATAAAGACCACTTGTAGGGAAAAAATAGGGACAGAAAGAAAGAATGAGAGAGATGGAGGGAGGGAGGGAGGGAGGGAATAATTAGTTTGGTTAGAGATCAAAAGAGAGGAGTCAGGTGGTGAGGGACAAAGAAAAACAAAGCCCAAGAGAGAGGGGAGAAAGTGAGATGTAGCCAGCAAAAGAGGGAGAGAGGGGACATGTGGGGTGAGAGACACAGAAATAGAGCCAGTCATTGTGAGAAAGGGAGAATTATAGAAACGCTAGCCAGAAAGGGAGGGAGGGAGGCAGGCAGTGCTACTGAAATCCATCCAAATGTGTCTGTCTGTCTGTCCAGCTTCATCTCACGTGCCCACCACATGCAGTCCAACCCTTTGCCCTCTGTGTGTGCGTGTGTGTGTGTTTTTTGCAGGGTGGACGAGGCATGCCCACAGTCTCCCTGTGCATATCTTCTGGGTGGAGGCGGGGGAGGTAGTGGGTCAGAGGAGCGACTGCAGGTGAAAATCCAGGCCTTCGATGAGAAAATGGCAGAGGAGGGAGAAGTGGAGGAGGTGGAGGAGGACTCTCTGGCCCCCCAGCGACGCTACAGCCTGAGCCAAGCCGTCGGGGAAGAGAGACGAGAAATGAGATTCAACAGGTTGGTTAGTACTGTATGTAACATGACATGGCTCTGCTGAGTATCTACTGAGTATCTGACTGAATAGTAAGAATTTATTTTTATGAAGAATACCCAGCTAGAAGGTATTTGTTCCAAGAACGTTCTGAGAATGTTATCGTGCACTGTTTTCTTTTGGTCCCCAGAATGTTTTTTTTTAAATGTCAGATAACATTTTATAAAAACATTCTAAAAATGTTTGGTGATAACCTTGAATGTTAATGCCCTAACACTTTTAAATGTTTTTAGCAGGAAGTTTTTTTTTTTGGTTCTCAGAATGTTTTTTTTTAACCTAGGATAACATTGTATGCAAACATTCAAACATGTTTGTTGATAACCTTCTTAAAATGTTTAGTATTTTATTTCATTGTTAGAAAATTAAGCCCTAACATTCTTAAATGTTTTTAGTGGCACATTTTTTGGAATAGGATATGCTTTAACACCCTTATTCAAATGTTTTGTGGTAACATTTAGTTAAAATATGTTAACATTATTAGAACTTGGGGGTAACGTTAGCCAATGTGGTGGGAACGCTAGCTGGGTAGACTGTTGGCAATGTCACCTGGTCGGTTTGATTGATTTCCAGTCAAACTAGCAAGAGATCCTTTGAGCCAAGAAGATATTGCTCTGTATCTGTTTATTGTAGGAAACCAAAGACAGACTATCCAAAGATAACCTCTAACTGCTTGTCTGTTTGTTCATTGTCATGTTACATACCGGTACTCCTAAAATTGGGGTATAGTATATTAAAAGGTCCACAAAAGGTCTACAGTTTAATTTTAAGTCCATTGCGCTGGTGTACAAAGCCATGCTTTTTGACTGTACTGCTGTAAGTTGAGAGCATTGGTTCCTGTTGCACATGTTTCTGCTGCAGAACTATACAATATTTTTTTGTCCTTCACATAATAAGAAGTATATTAAACAAAGAGCCTCTTTGAGTCAGGGTGTTAACTCACCTTGTAACGGTTCGTTATCTGTTGTGTTATAAAGTGAATAGTCCTGTAGACCACTGAAAATAATTGATAAGGTGTGGACAAGTGTCTATTAGCATGTTAGACTTGGAAATGTTGCTACCTTACAAGGTACATCGGGCACAACTGAAGCAAATTTAACGGGAACTAGAGTGCTGAATCCTTTTAGTGTAATTTGTAACTAATGTAAAAGTTGGCCAAAGACAACAAAAAGATCTTCAAGCAAAAGCAGAAACTGATTACAAAAGATCAGTATCGTTAGCAAAGTAATTTCTATGCCCACAATATAGTACTCCTGCCAATGCATTTTGCAGTTGTATGTTTTTCTTTTAGTTGTTACAAAATCATTGTCAACAATCTCCAAATGCCCACAGAACCCTGCAACAAAACCAAACCCTGGACATTTTGCACCACTTTGTTTTATATTTTCTGGTCTCTCTTAGATCAAAGAGCCTGGCTCTCCACGCTGTGCGCTCACGCTCCATCAACTCAGACACCGTGGACGACGGTGAGGGATTGGAGCCAAGCCCAGACCACATCTCCTCCAACACATTGGTGAATTCGCATTCAGAAAACCAGGAAATACCGACTGCTGAGATGAAAGTGACGGGTGACGGTGCGATGCCCATTACCGCTGCCCTGGACAGAGGGGTCAAAGAGGCTGAGAAAGATCCAAGCAGAGAGAAAGAGGAGCAGGAGGACGCCGACAGACTCTTCATCCATTTAAGAGACAATATGGAGACGATCAGAGAGTTCTGTCGAGACATGGTGCAGCAGATCCCCATACCAGAGCAGTGTGCGATAGAAGGTAATGTGAACATGACAAACGTCTTTGTCAGTGCATGCTTTCTTTGAGATCAATTTCAGAAATAATTTGATGACAGTGTTATTGGTGTATGCAGTAGGTGGAGAAGAACAGTGCAGTACACAGAGAGAGGCAAAGGGAGGGTTTGTGTAACCCGCGGAACCTAAATGAGATTAGTCAGACGTGGTGGCTGGGGTTGATTAATGATGTGGTATGAATCATCGTTGTGATCAAGTCATCTTTGCCCAAGTCCCAGTAAGTCTCAAGTCATTTGGTCCAAGTCTCAAACAAGTGTTATTTTTTGGGGGTCAAGTCAGAGGTTATGTCAAGTCAAGTCAAGTGGTGTCCTTAGTTAACGCAAGTCAAGTCCCAAATCAAGTCACGTTTTACATTTTTAAATCCAAAAGTGATTACTGATTGCACAGACGCAGCCGTTGTGGCAGTCTGGTCCGACCAATGAGGCTTCATCAGGGGTATTTCGTGTTACATGTTGCCATAGCAATGACTTTGATTGACAGCCAGTCCTCCAATCATGACAATCCCATACCGGGGAGCTTATTGAGTCGTCCAATCATGATTCACAGTTTGAGCTGCTGCCGCTGCATAGCATACTTCATAGTTAGATAGTTTTGTGAGCTAAGAACTGTGTTTTTTTTAGTTATTGATGGCCATCAGCCAAGCTGGTGAAGAGGATCATATGCTTTTCCTGTGGAATATCTCTGTTATGAACTCATACAATTTGGCAGTAAGTTACTGAGGAGCACAGTAAATAGTTTTTAAATTTCTTATTTATCTCCCGCTAGACTTTTATTAAAAATAGTCTTTGATTTGATGTTGAATGATTATATTAACTTTATCTGTCCCTCATTGGCCTCGTCCATGGATTTACAACCCCAAATCAGAAAAAGTTGGGACAGTATGGAAAACGCAAATAAAAAAAGAAAGTAGTGATTTCTAAATGTACTTTGACTTTTATTTCATTGCAGACAGTGTGAACACAAAATATTTCATGTTTTGTCTGGTCAACTTAATTTCATTTGAAAATATACATACGTTCCTGTCATTCAGACTTGCAACTGTCGACCAGTGTGACCAGGGATGTAGTGGAGGCTAAACGCACGTAAACGCCGTTTACGCACCTCCCAAAATTCGGAAATAGCGTTTACCCACCTCCAAAGTGCGTTTATCCACCTCTAAATTGTGTTTATCCACCTCTAAATAGCCTATAGTTCCTAAGCCATTTTAAATCAAGCTTATGTCGTTTTAGTTTCATATTTTTCATTATTAGTTTCATAGATTGTTAAACCTAAGACGAAGTCTTTCATATTGCGCTGCTTACTGTCAGTGTTGACCAATCTCTTGCGGTGTTTGTTTGTTATAGCCCACAACGTTGCCTTCCAGGCACTAGGATTAGGCAACAGTTATAGGTGCCTTGAATTAAGTCAATGGTCGCAGCGCTGCCTTGAAGTCAACGTTGGGGGCTTAAAACGACATTGAGCATCTCTTGCGTAGAGAGCAGGAAGCAGCAGACTGCATCAAGATTCATCAGTTCTCTTAATACATCCATGGTCACTAGTCCAAACTAGCCTACATGTCTCATGTAATAAATTGTAAAAATAGATGTCTGGCAATTTTTTAAGCGCCGTCAAGACAGCAGCCCTCCTCCTGATGCCAGCAAACGGCCTCGGCTACAAGCCCAAAGTGAGTGAGCTCGAAAAACAGTACTAAACTTCATGTTTTTTAGGTTAATTTGGTTCACAGTAGATTCATGCCACTGACTCAACAAGTCACCTCTACCTGTTCCCATTAGCCCATGTTACAAGTAAAATTCAGGATACATTATCAGATAAATAACTGGATGTAATTATGCATTCTCTGACATTTAAACCACTGGAAGTTTGTGACAACAAGCTCTCTTTGCTAGTCACCTAGCTAGTTAATGTAATCGCTATAGCCGTTCGCGGTTTTGCGGGTAAAGTAAACGTTTCTATGGAAAAGGCGAGTTGAACCAATCAACTCGCCGACTATGGGTAGTGTAGTTTTTCTCCATAAGATTGCGGCTAAAAACATGTTTTTCTAGTAACAAGGTTGATTTCATACAGACCTCTAGCTTCTACAGGAGCAGAAACAAAATGAGACATTTGAGGACGTCATCCTGGGCTTTTGGGAAACACTGATCCACATTTTTCTGACATATTATAGACCAAACAACTAATCGATTAATCGAGAAAATATTCAACAGATTAATCAACTATGAAAATAATCCCAAATCCCTAATCATTATGTACAAGTGCATTGCATTGGCAGCCCTGGATATAAGCATCCCTCTCTAGTCTATCTCTTAAATATGTTTGTTCTCTCTGTTTTGTCATTTAGTAAACTTTATAGATTTCAACCCTATTATTCCTTCTCGAGTCTCTTTAACAAGAGCTTAGATTAATGTATGAATTGAATAGGGATTGTGTGACCTATGATGAGGAAACAACCAGTGATACCCTTGGTAGTACCATCAAATGATAGCCTATAGCCATGTCATCAGGATACACATACACCTTAAAATGTGACCACGTCGTGGTCCACCAGAATTTATAGTTTACCCACCTCTTTTTTTACCACTACACCTCTGAGTGTGACAGTTACTGAGGCATGACGTCACTCGCTAACGGAGCCAACTCCCTTTATGTCTCCCCCTCAGCAACCCCCCCGCCCCCTACTAGTGCCCTCTTCTGCCGTACGGACAACACCAGTTGCCCGTCAGCGGAGCGGATGGTTAGGTCTTTTCTAAAAGGAGTTCATTTCTGATGCTTCCCTGATTTCTTTTTTTGAATTAGTGATTAGTTCTATTATTTTTTTATTAAATGTTAATTACCAACAATAATGCTAATTGTATTTTATTTATATATATATTTTTAAACAAAATAAAAAAATATCTAATTTCATTTTATTTCAATAATAAAAACAAATGAAATAATAATGATAACGATAATAGTCAACACCAGCAATCAGTAAATTCAACCAACAATGAGTCAAAGTGAGGTTATTCAACCAACAATGAACAATGATTTCAACAATTTTAACAACAATGGGTTAAAGTGAGGTTTTTTAATTGTAATTGCAATTGATTAATTATTGTCATCATTCATTTACCTTATTACTAATCAACTAATTTCTTTTTGAGAGACACACACACCCCGAGTTAGAGATAGGGGTCCCCGCCCGGATCAGGGAACCCATGGGTGAGGCAAGAGGCAAGACTCACTACCCCAGACGTCCCCAATTCACTGGCTCTTGTCCCCCTGGGTATTGAAAAGCACTGCCAGAGGGGATCTTTAAAACCACAGGGACGCCTGCTGGCTCACAGCGGTAGCCAAAAACTGAGAGAGGCGGCTGCTCAGTGGCCCCGAACCAAGCAGATGAAGGACCACCCCCACTGAGAGATGACAGGAGGTCTGCCGTGTCCAGTCGGTCCCCAGCTGCAACTCGCCCAGCAGCTAAAGAGGAGTCTTTCACTATCCCCTGTGGGGATTTACTATTTTTTTCTATCTATCGGCAGGTCAAATCAAGAGAAAAATGAAACGCTTTAAAAAAGTTTGGTTCCTTTAGTTCAAGACGAACTAAAGTGCTTTTATTGGCTTTTCAATGCAAGCAGAAATATAAAATACAAGCCAAAAAAGAAAAGCTAAGTCCCTTTCTAAAAAGCTATTTCCCCAGAGTGTGTAAGACACGTAGGGTGATAGAGGTCAAGGAGGAAAAATGCACATTCTGCCTCGTGTCCAGAAACGGGCGTATTTATACAAAAAGCTCATCACCCCTCCTGTGAACATTTGACTATTTAGGGGGCTGAATATTATATTTCCATGTAAGGTAATGCAAAGGGCACATATATCTTTTAACTGGCTGTTTGACACCCCAACAGTCTCACACATATGAACATATGACCGTTTACACAGGATGCTGCAGCTCCGCATGGGCCCCCTTTTGTCACCCTCTGCACTCTGCTCTATATTCACTTCAACTCATGCTCTAAAATCTTCTATGCTATACAATGTAATGTAAACTACGGTAATATGCAAGCAAAGTAATAGCTTTAGCTGTTTTTGGGTTCTCAAACACACACTTCTAAATGAAAAACTAAATGAAAAAATAAAAAAAACACACATTTGAGTAATATGAAATCACACATAGATGATATAAAAAAAATACATCTGAATAATAAAGGCACACACGCTTAAAATGATATATCTGAATGAGATAAAAACACACCTTATTAAGATAGGAAACAAGCCTGAGTGATATAAAAACTCACACCCTTAAAAAATAATTACAACCCCAAATCAGAAAAAGTTGGGACAGTATGAAAAACACAAATAAAAAAAGAAAGTAGTGATTTCTAAATGTACTTTGACTTGTATTTCATTGCAGACAATGTGAACACAAAATATTTCATGTTTTGTCTGGTCAACTTAATTTCATTTGTAAATATACATCCTTTCCTGTCATTCAGACCTGCAACACATTCCAAAAAAGGTTGGGACAGGAGCAATTTAGGGCTAGTAATCAGGTAAATTGGTTAAATAATGATGTGATTTGAAACAGGTGATGTCAACAGGTGATTGTTATTATGATGTGGTACAAAAGCGGCATCCAAGAAAGGTCTAGTCCTTTAGGAGCAAAGATGGGCCGAGGATCGCCAGTTTGCCAACAAATACGTGAGAAAATTATTGAAATGTTTAAAAACAATGTTCCTCAAAGAAAGATAGGAAGACATTTGCTTATTTCACCTTCAACAGTGCATAACATAATTAAAAGATTCAAGGAATGAGGAGGAATTTCAGTGCGTAAAGGACAAGGGCGCAAGCCTAAGCTGAACAACCGTGATCTCTGATCCCTCAGGCGGCATTGCATCAAGAATCGTCATTCATCTATAAGCGATATCACCACATGGGCTCAGGACTACTTTGGCAAACCTTTGTCAAGTACCACAATACGTAGTTACAGCCACAAATGCCAGTTAAAACTGTACTGTGCCAAAAGGAAGCCCTATGTTAACAGTGTCCAGAAGCGCCGCTGACTTCTCTGGGCTCGGAGGCATCTGGGATGGACCATCACACAGTGGAAACGTGTACTGTGGTCAGATGAATCAGTATTTCAGGTATTTTTGGGAGAAATGGACGCTGTGTGCTCCAGACCAAAGAAGAAAAGGATCATCCAGACTGTAACCAGCAACAAGTCCAAAAGCCAGGGTCTGTCATGGTATGGGGTTGTGTCAGTGCCCTTGGAAAAGGTAACTTGCACTTCTGTGATGGCACCATTAATGCTGAAAAGTACCATAGAGATTTTGGAGCACAATATGCTCCCTTCAAGAAGACATCTTTTCCAGGGACGTGCATGCATATTTCAACAAGATAATGCAAAACCACATTCTGCACACATTACAAAGTCCTGGCTGCGGAGGAAGAGGATACGGTTACTTGACTGGCCTGCCTGGAGTCCCGACCTGTCTCCAATAGAGAATGTGTGGTACATTTTGAAGCGCAAAATACGACAACGAAGGCCCCGTACTGTTGCCCACCTCAAGACTTGTTTGCAGCAAGAATGGGACAAAATTACACCTGAAACACTTCATCACTTGGTGTCTTCCGTCCCTAAACGTCTTTTAAGTATTGTGAAAAGGAATGGCAACATTACAAAGTGGTAAATGCTTTACTGTTCCAACTTTTTTTGAAATGTGTTGCAAGAACCAAAATAGGAATTTTGTTTTTTTTAAACAAAAACAATACAAATCATGAGGAACACATTCAATTATGTGCTGTTGTATTGTCTGCAATGAAATACAAGTCAAAGTACATTTAGAAATCACTACTTTCTTTTTTTATTTGTGTTTTCCATACTGTCCCAACTTTTTCTGATTTGGGGTTGTATAAAGAATACTTTTGACTGGTAAAAGACACATTTTCTTCAGACAGAGGCCCACTTCCTGCGAAGGAGACGGCGTGTCCAAAATAGCACAACGCACTAGGGTGCAGAGGTGCAGGCCACTCCCTTTTGTGCTTTAAGCATGATACACACACATTTTATGAGCAAAGGTTATATGTTTTGTTAAACAAGATTAAATGATATAGCAGGGTTATATGATATAGCAGGATTATATTTTTTATTAAGCACGATTAAATTATATATTTTTATTTAATTTTATTTACTTATTTCTCAAGCAAGATTATATGTTCTGCTATTTTTTGGGTTTTCAACCAGACCTCCGCTCAACACAACACATTCCAAAAAAGGTTGGGACATGAGCAATTTAGGGCTAGTAATCAGGTAAATAGGTTAAATAATGATGTGATTTGAAACAGGTGATGTCAACAGGTGATTGTAATTATGATTTGGTACAAAAGCAGCATCCATGAAAGGTCTAGTCCTTTAGGAGCAAAGATGGGCCAAGAATCGCCAGTTTGCCAACAAATACATGAGAAAGTTATTGAAATGTTTAAAAACAATGTTCCTCAAAGAAAGATAGGAAGACATTTGCTTATTTCACCTTCAACAGTACATAATATAATTAAAAGATTCAAGGAATGTGGAGGAATTTCAGTGCGTGAAGGACAAGGGCGCAAGCCTAAGCTGAACAACCGTGATCTCCGATCCCTCAGGCGGCACTGCATCAAGAATCGTCATTCATCTATAAGCGATATCACCACATGGGCTCAGGACTACTTTGGCAAACCTTTGTCAAGTACCACAATACGTAGTTACATCCACAAATGCCAGTTAAAACTGTACTGTGCCAAAAGGAAGCCCTATGTTAACAGTGTCCAGAAGCGCCATCGACTTCTCTGGGCTTGGAGACATCTGGGATGGACCATCACACAGTGGAAACGTGTACTGTGGTCAGATGAATCAGTATTTCAGGTATTTTTTGGGAGAAATGGACGCCGTGTGCGCCAGACCAAAGAAGAAAAGGATCATCCAGACTGTTACCAGCAACAAGTCCAAAAGCCAGGGTCTGTCATGGTATGGGGCTGTGTCAGTGCCCTTGGCAAAGGTAACTTGCACTTCTGTGATGGCACCATTAATGCTGAAAAGTACCATAGAGATTTTGGAGCACAATATGCTGCCCTCAAGAAGACATCTTTTCCAGGGACGTCCATGCATATTTCAACAAGATAATGCAAAACTACATTCTGCACACATCACAAAGTCCTGGCTGCGGAGGAAGAGGATACGGGTACTTGACTGGCCTGCCTGCAGTCCCGACCTGTCTCCAATAGAGAATGTGTGGTGCATTTTGAAGCGCAAAATGCGACAACGAAGACCCCGTACTGTTGCCCACCTTAAGACTTGTTTGCAGCAAGAATGGGACAAAATTACACCTGAAACACTTCATCACTTGGTGTCTTCAGTCCCTAAATGTCTTTTAAGTGTTGTGAAAAGGAATGGCAACATTACAAAGTGGTAAATGCTTTACTGTTCCAACTTTTTTTTTAAATGTGTTGCAAGAACCAAAATAGGAATTTTGTTGGTTTTTTTGAAAAAAAAAAAAACAATAAAAATCATAAGGAACACATTCAATTATGTGCTTTTGTATTGTCTGCAATGAAATACAAGTCAAAGTACATTTCGAAATCACTACTTTCTTTTTTTATTTGTTTTCCATGCTGTCCCAACTTTTTCTGATTTGGGGTTGTACATTATATGCAAACCACCAGGCAAAACACAAACACAATTCATGAGAACTGTTTGGTTGATATCTTATCTTTGCAATTCAGATTCAAAATGGTTTCATCTTAAAGGGGTCAGTGTGATCAATTCTATTATTGGTTTTGGTCTTCTCATGGGAGTATTGCCAGACCTATTCTTTTATGTCATGGCGCTTGTCATGGAGCTAATTTGTTAAAAATGAATATGGTATAGAGGCAAATAATTGTTTTGAAGTGGTCAGGCGTATTAAATTCAGTTACATCTATACAATATAGTCAGGTTTAAGTAGAAACAGATGAATGTAATGCATACATATGTAGAATAAAGGACATATATATATATATATATATATATATATATATATATATATATATATATATATATATATATATATATATATATATATATATATATGGGTGCAGTTTTGTGTGTGTGCACGCTTGTGCTCACACCTTAGTTCTGGCAGTGCGTGCTGACTAGTAACATGGGGTCAGTCAGTTCATGTGAAAAAACAATGAAATGAGAAACCTCCTGTGTATCCAAACTAATTTAATCCACTTTCTAAAACTTTGTAATCCCTTTTCACATTTCCCCTCTCATTTGTCTCATATTCAGTGATTTCATATTTTATTTTCATGCATGTGTTATGCTTTCTGCTTATTTTCCATTTTCCAATTTGATTTGCTCCACTTGAGTTAAGACTTCATTGACATCTTAAACTGTTGCAGTGCCTGTTTTAACATTTCCCATATTGAATCTGATTTAATTTTAACTTGATTCAACCCCTCCTGAAATGATAAATCTTAGCGTAATGGGATATAAATCACAGCTAAATTCAACAAACAAACAATGAAATATGCATTTGATACATCAGATACACATGTTTTACAAGATAGACACATTTAGACATAAAATACATTGAGCTGGGCAACAAGACCTCTGGTGTCTTACACACCTGTGGTGTGGGTGCAGACATTTACATGCACAAATTCAATAATACACATGAGTTTACACTTAACAACACACACACACACACACACACACACACACACACACACACACACACACACACACACACACACACATACTTACATAAGTATGCCATTGGACAGTACAATTCTTTCTGTATTCCTTTGTCTGGGCCATTTGCAGCAGTGGTTTCCACTAATAGGGACAAGGCTTCAGTCTTTTGAACATATTAAGATCAGACAAAGCTCACGCACACACTCGCACACACAGCACCAGACTCAAACACGACACGAGAGGTGATGATATTTTTATTGACAGGGGAAGGGAGGGGATGTTAGGGGATTAGTCATTTTAACTAAGAGGCAGCCAGGAGTCATATACACACTCATAGACACACACACACACACACACACACACTAACAGATTTATATGCACACACGTAAAACAGGAGAGACATAAAATAACAAACTCCTCCTTTGGCCTCTGGTTAATTGATTAAATATGAAGGTGAATGTAAATATACAATTGTTAAACACATATACATAGCCACACATTCATTCCTCTATCCGTAATTGGTGCTTTGCATCTGCTCTCTTAATATTAAGTCTCTTAATGAAAATCAACCCCTAGCACTTAGGAAATGATGTCACAGGTGGTCTCAGCTGGATGATGTCATCATGTTGCTGGCTGGCCTACACATGAGCTGCCGACCCATTCATCTCAGGGGATGAGGATTACACAGAAGAGTGTGCATGCACATGTATCCTCAATCCAAACACACACACACACACACACACACACACACACACACACACACACACACACACACACACACACACACACACACACACACACACACACACACACACACACTGATGTACATTCAGCTGTCAGCTGAGAAAACTTGTATTGTAGCTGAAGTGCTGCATTTACCAAAGACTCAATTAGACTGCACACACACTGAGTTGACACAAACATATTCAGCGTCTCTGACTGTCAGATACATACAAACTTTCTCAGGAACACATGATACTAACAAGTGAAGCAGAATAAACAGACACACATTCTACAGTATGTATTCCATTCTATCGATTTACATCCTATAAACTGGGATAACCTTGGTTTTGATGGCTAAGGCTTTTGAGATTTTCTGTATGTCCAGAATAACAAATTATGGTTTGATCACTTTGAATGACTTCAGTCACCTAAAGCATAGATAGTTTCACTTTATTATTAAAACTTGTAGGGGATATCCAGGATGGCTTTATAGTTTCTGACTAGAACTAGAAGATGTTTGATTCCTTTAACCATCTTGGGGAATGCAGTTATTTGCTTTTTTTAGTTAGATGAGAAGATTGATACAACTCTCATTTTTGTCCGTCTAATATAAGCCTACACCCAGCAGCCAGTTAGCTTAGCTTAGCTAAAAGAAAGTAAAAAGGGAAACGGCTAGCCTGGCTTTGACGAAAGGTAACTGCCTACCAGCACTTCTAAAACTAATTTGTTTAATTCAAACTAAGTTATAAAAACAACAATTTGCTGTTTTACAGGAGATTTTGTGGCACACTATTTCTCGGCTGGAAGCAGTTATTTTATTTTGGATTTATGGCATCAAATAAAAATGAAGCGCTACAAAGAGAAACCATTATTTTTATTTTGATCTAGCATATGATTTCCTTGTGAAGCACAGAAACTGTTGGCCCATCACTGGTTTCTTCTTCCTGGCTGAGATGTGGGAGTTCGTGGGAGGTGGTGGTGGTGGGAGAAGAAGACATTTTCTGATGCATGCTATGAATCAATCTGTAAACATGTTCCCAAGGTTAATCAAGTCCATATGTGCAAGGGACATAGAGAAGCACACAGATAAAGAGAGCTAGCTGGTTTAGCTTGGGAAAATTAATGATTGCCATTAGGGCTGCACAATTAATCGCAATTTTATCAAAATCGCAATATGAACTAGTGCAATATCCAAATCGCAGGGGGGCGCACTATAAATATGTGTTAAACCATTCTAAAATAAAGTAGTGTGGTGCTGCAGAGACATCCCGGCCTACAAACCCTATCCTACAGACTAAAGAAAAAATCTTTGTTTGGTACAGATCCTCGCAAAACATCACAGTTCAATAACACATTTTTTAAAATATATTTTTCAATGAAAATGAGAATAATAATACAAAAATGATCATTCCCTCTAATATTGTGAATCATATCGCATACGCAATATCAGTCAAAATAATAGCAATTAGATGTTTTCCTAATATCGTGCAGCCCTAATTGCCATTTTTATGTGTTTGTGTGACAGATTCAAATCGAGGGTGTGTGGCCAAGCTGTCGTTCTCCTGTCATCTTAAGGGCCACTACTGTCTGTACGCCAAGTCCTGCTTCAACCTGACCAGCCGACAGCCTCATCTTTGGATACACATCATGCTGCTACATCTACAGGTGCACAGAAAATCTGGTTCTGGTTTGCTCACTGAAGTTGTATTACAATATTAAATGTTGATGTTGATTCTGATTCTGATTCTTGTCATGTTGAGGAAATATCCTTGTTCAAATGCATAATTGCAAACAAGAGTATCTTTGTTTTCCCAACCTTTTTTCTCCTTTTTTCCCCATACTTTTCCTCCTTCTCTATCCAAACCATATCTCTTTTTTTTATGTAATTTGATTTGTTTCTCTGCTGTTTTCTTTTCTCTCTCTTTCGACCAGAGTAAGTCCAGTGTTGCTCTGTGCTCCAGGGATGAGTGTGTCCAGAGGCTTGCCTCCCTTTGGGAGAAGACGCAGCTAAAAGGTGCTCACAGCTTCCCCATGGCCATGACACAGCACATCACCCCACACAGGAAGGTACTGGACCACAGTGTGTATGCGTGGGTGCGTTCGTGGGTGTGTGTGTACGTGTGTGTGTGTGTGTGTACGTGTGTGTGTGTGTGTGTGTGTGTGTGTGTGTGTGTGTGTGTGTGTGTGTGTGTGTGTGTGTGGATGCTGCTATCCCTATCTGTCTCCAGCAGAGAAGATGAAGTCAGCAGTAGTGAAAAAACCTTCAACATATTAAAGTGTAAAAGTTCAACATCCACTTTGTTTAAATATGGAATGCACTAAATGGACAGTTCTGTATACAAGGCATTTGATCACCCCTGCTTCTCATCTTAATCATGCCTGTGTTTGTGTGTGTACGCGCATGTGTGTGTGCCCATTTCAGTGTGTTTGTAAGTGTGTGGATGTGGGTGTTGTTCCATATGCTGCCCTTTCATAATGTGACAAGCTAAGTGGTCGCTAGGAAATAATTAGATCCACAAGAAAATACAGCTGTGGTTTGTTTTGTGTGTTTAGTGAGTTATGGCTGCAGTCAGATGGACCAGCTATGGTTACCATATGGAGCATGAACGTACCAGTTATTTATAAACACACACACACCAACTGTACACAGGGCAGCAGTGGCGGAGGAAGTACTCAGATCTGTTACTTAAGTAAACGTACTCTGTTACAAGTAAAAATCCTGCATTAAAAATGTTACTTAAATAAAAGTATGTTAGTATAATCGTAAATGTACTTGAAGTATTAAAAGTAAAGATACTCAATGCAGAAAAATAGCCCCTGTGACTGTTTTACATAACAGCAGTTATACTGTTACATATTATATCATTAGATTATTATGCTCATACTAAGCAGATAAGCAGGATGTTACTGTTGTTGTTGGTTGAGGTGGAGCTTGTTTTTAACTATTTTATATCGGACTACAACTAAGGATTAGTGATTGGATCAACTGATTGTTTGGTTTGTAAAAAATCCCCAAAAATGGAGAAAGACCCCAGAGTGGCACCTTGACGATGCTTGTTTATTCCAACCAGTAGTACCAACTTCGAAATTATTTGCTCATATTATGCTTTTTGGCTTTGTGTTATATATCTTTTATTTTATGCATGTTATAGGTTTATAAAGTGAAAAAGCCCAAGGTCCACCCCTAAGGGACTTACTGTCTTCAACAGAAAACACTGTTCACAAACTGCTCCAAACAGCTCTATTGTAGTCCAGCCTTTACTGCCATGACGAACGTGCGTTACTTTGTAACACACGTTATAATGATCGCCTAGCTGCTAGCGTGGCACGCCCTCATACTCTGCTTCTGATTAGCTAGTAGACCTTACCTAGGTACTGGGCATGTGCGACTCCCAACAAAGATGGAACAGAAGTGTGATGCCTCACTCGGTAAAACAGAGAGCTCAACACACAGGGTGAAAAGAGGCGCTGCAGCAATGTGCAGTACAACAAAAATATGGTCCATCCATCCATCCATCGTCGTCCGCTTATCCGTGGTCGGGTCGCGGGGGGAGCAGCTCCAGCAGGGAACCCCAAACCTCCCTTTCCCGAGCCACATTAACCAGCTCTGACTGGGGGATCCCGAGGCGTTCCCATGCCAGGTTGGAGATGTAATCCCTCCACCTAGTCCTGGGTCTTCCCCGAGGCCTCCTCCCAGCTGGACGTGCCTGGAACACCTCCCTAGGGAGGCGCCCAGGGGGCATCCTTACCAGATGCCCGAACCACCTCAACTGGCTCCTTTCGACGTGAAGGAGCAGCGACTCTACTCCGAGCTCCTCACGGATGACTGAGCTTCTCACCCTATCTCTAAGGGAGACGCCAGCCACCCTCCTGAGGAAACCCATTTCGGCCGCTTGTACCCTGGATCTCGTTCTTTCGGTCATGACCCAACCTTCATGACCATAGGTGAGGGTAGGAACGAAAACTGACCGGTAGATCGAGAGCTTTGCCTTCTGGCTCAGCTCTCTTTTCGTCACAACGGTGCGATAAACAGAATGTAATACCGCCCACGCTGCGCCGATTCTCCGACCAATCTCCAGCTCCATTGTCCCCTCACTCGCGAACAAGACCCCAAGGTACTTAAACTCCTTCACTTGGGGTAAGGACTCATTCCCTACCTGGAGAAGGCACTCCATCGGTTTCCTGCTGAGAACCATGGCCTCAGATTTAGAGGTGCTGATCCTCATCCCAGCCGCTTCACACTCGGCTGCAAACCGATCCAGTGAGTGCTGAAGGTCACAGGCCGATGATGCCATCAGGACCACATCATCTGCAAAGAGCAGCGATGAGATCCCCAGCCCACCGAACTGCAACCCCTCCATACCACGACTACGCCTCGATATCCTATCCATAAATACTACGAACAGGATTGGTGACAAAGCGCAGCCCTGGCGGAGGCCAACCCTCACCTGGAACGTGTCTGACTTACTGCCGAGAACCCGGACACAGCTCTCGCTTTGGTCATACAGAGATTGGATGGCCCTGAGAAGGGACCCCCTCACCCCATACTCCCGCAGCACCTCCCACAAAGTCTCCCGGGGGACCCGGTCATATGCCTTCTCCAGATCCACAAAACACATGTAGACTGGATGGGCATACTCCCAGGCTCCCTCCAGGATCCTTGCTAGAGTAAAGAGCTGATCCGTTGTTCCACGCCCAGGACGGAATCCGCATTGTTCCTCTTCAACCTGAGGTTCGACTATCGGCCGAACCCTCCTTTCCAGCACCTTGGAGTAGACTTTACCAGGGAGGCTGAGAAGTGTGGGAACAAAAATATGGTGTCTTTTGAAAATGAAACCATGTAAACCTATTCTGGTACAACCTCTAAATACAATTATGAACCTGAAAATGAGCATACTATGAGCACTTTAAAAATAAATTCAAATTATTAAAATATTTAAAAGAAAAGCAGTAAATCCTCATATTTGAGAAGCTGGAACCATTAAATGTTTTTGCATGACAAATGACTTAAAAGATTATTAAAATAATTTCCAGTTTTCAGTTGTACTTGGATAAACTGTTTGGTAGTTTAATTTATAACAAAAGCATTCATATTTTATGTTTTGTATTTAAAAATCTTAATTTGTTAAGTTGTTACTAAAGCTGTCAAATAATTCTAGTGAAGTAAAAAATACACTATTTCCCTCTGACCTGTAGTGGAATAGAAGTAGAAAGTGCCATGAAAAGCACATAAAGTACAAGTACTGCAAATTTCTACTTAAGTACTTAAGTAAATGTGCTTAGTTACATTCCACCACTGCAGGGTAGGCAGACTCATGCTGTGTGACACTCATTGGTTCAAAGATGGTCGTAAACATCTGCTTTTACTGTTTTCACTGTATCAGTCTCCAGTAAAACCTCTGATTTACCTGCTGAGCCCCCAGTAAAATCTGCTTTCTGCTGTTCTCAACTGGCTCTAACTGGACCACTCGTACCTTAAATTAACGGTTCAACATTATCAAATCCACTTATTTGCTTGCTTGATGAGAAAATCAATGACCCTTGTCTGTAGAACATTAAATAAATACCTGATGATTAGAGTTGGCATATAAGAGTGATACCACGTGATACTGACCCAACAAACCGGCCAAGTATTTTTTAAGTTTCTTTTTACTTTATATGGATTCAGTTTCATTTTCCAGGGGCGCACCAAGGAAAACCACATATAAATATAGGAGATTTACTAGAGAGAGAGAAGAAGACCACGACCTTTCGCCCAGTCCATATGCTCTGCATTTCCTCTTTGCTTTAATTCCCTCTCTATTAGTCCTCCAGCTTCTGTCACTGTCAGCCAATTAGAAACATAAGTAGTGGAAGACAAGGAGAGAAGAGATGTGAAAGGGAGGAAAGATATATGACATATATTGGAAAGAAAAGGTCCTGTTCTGACAGGGAGATTTAAAAGTAAACTATGGGGCTTTATGAGGCTTCAGAGTTTCAAGAGGCAGTTATGTACGTCCTCTGACAACTCAGTTTAGTAGTTTTTATGGGGAGGTTATTCCCCGGAGTCCTTATGTTTTTTCGCCCAGCAGTTTTCCTTGGATTAGGGTGGCACCTAAATCATGGTTGCAGCTGTCGCCGTGGTCCGGCGCCGCGCCCTGCTACGCTCTGCTTTGCCCTGCTACGTCCTGCTACGTCCTGCTACGTCCTGCTATGCCCTGCAGTGCCCTGCTACGCCATGAACTACTACAACTACTATTTCTAGTCATAGTTCCATTATCTTTATTGTGACTATTATTGCCACTGTTCATCACACCCCCAACTGGCACCGTCATACACCTCCTACCAAGAGCCTGGGTCTGTCCGAGGTTTCTCCCTAAAAGGAAGTTTTTCCTCACCACTGTCACACTAAATGCTTGCTCTTGGGGGAATTACTGGAATTGTTGGGTCTTTGTAAATTATAAAGTGTGGTCTAGACCTACTCTATCTGTAAAGTCTCTTGAGATAACTCTTGTTATGATTTGATACTATAAATAAAATAGAATTGAATTGAATTATGACACAGAGATAATATAAAGCTGGTGTGAGCAAAGAGGAGAGGGATGGAGGGAGGTAAGAGCTTTTGGGATGAGCAGAAAGAGATGGACGTGAGATACTCGAGAGGAAAAGGTTGAGAAAGATACAGTAACAATGAAAAGCTAATGGGTTTAAAGCATAGAAATAGCAAAAAGAGTTAAAGAGGCAGCCGGGTCAAGAGATATAAAGATAAAACTAAGATTAAACTTAAATGAGGCAATCGAAATTGGAGAGCTGCACCATCATTGTGTTAATCACAACAGACATAAATCTGTACAAGGGAGGAAATTGGAGGTTGAAGGATGAAAGAAAAGGACTTTATGGAAAGAAATGGGCAAGATTTGGAAAAACGTGAAGAGAAGTGTCAAACCTTAAAGAGGGGAGAGGAAGAAAGGGGATGTGAGAGAGTTAAAAGTAAAAAAACAAGATGGTTAAAGAAGAGGAAAAGTAAGTATTAGAGGAAAAGCAAAAGTAGAGAGAAACAAAATGTGGAGAGATAAAACACAATGAAGGAGGAAGACATGAACATGCAGACTGAAAAAGACAGGAGGATGGTGGGAGTGGGAAGAGGTACAATGAAATAAGAAATTGCAGAGTAATTTTCACAGAGGATGTGGCAAGAGAAAAGAGGAAGAGAAAGAGAAAAGGAGGAAGACATGGCATGAGATATGATGGGAGACTGGGCTAAAGAAAGAATGGTGAAACAATACTTGTCAAGTATCTCCCTTCTCAGGCTTCCACTTTTCTCAGAGTGAGAGCGTGGAGATAAAGTTTGGTGGATTAAAGGAGAAAGGCTGAATACCAAGAGATAGAGTAAAGGTAAAGACAGAGCTGAGATTAGATAAAGACATTATGGGAAGGAAAGACACAAAACGGGCAGGATGGGAAGACGAAAGCAAGAGCTGAAGGAGGAAATGGACTTTTAGGATCTGGTTTACATATAAGAATGGTTGCCTCTGTGCCTGTTTGAAACAGTGTATATATATATATATATATACTGTATCAGAACATCGTAATGCCCAGAAAGAGCTGTGGATACATGTGAAGGGAGACAGAAATAAAGCCTTGTTTATTTCCTTCATCCACTCCCCTTTCCAACACTCCCACTTCTCATCCACTCACCTTTCTCCTTACTCACACTGCCCTCTCTACTCCTCTTTCTGCCTCCACCTCCCACTGGCCTTTCTGTTTTTTCAAGTTTATTCTGGAAACCTCCATAAAGCTTCTCTGTCCTCTCGTCTCCTCTACTGTCCTCTCCTTTTGTTTCATACCCTCTCGTCTCATTATTAGAAGTCTCCTCCCCTCTCTATAGGTTCAAATGATCGTATATAGCCAGACTAGCATGTAGTCTAACTGACAAGACATGCACTGCTTAAACTTTAATTGTGTGCCTTATCTTATCCAAACAAATGTGAAAACAACACATCTGCTAAAGAGCAGAGAATTTTCAGCTTTTCTAAAAATAGATTAACCTCAGAATGTTTATTTTTGGTTGTGTATAAATGTTATAGCAGTGCAATGCTAAATCGAGTACCTCAATAAAATGATTTCAGAGATATCTTTTTTATTTCACACTTCTTCTTTGCCAAAATCTGTTGCCTACATTGTCCACATTGCAACTTGACCACAAACAGTTTGGTCAGAGATTTGGATGTGTTATGATAGTAGCTGTTAATGTAGCCTGGAGACTCAAGCCTCTCAAGGTCTGGTAAGCTCACTTCTTTCTAACTCCATTCCCCTAGTTATCTTTTTCTTTTTCTTGTAGTCTTCAGAACCAACTGACGCTGACTAAAGTGACATTACTTGAGGCCATTTGTCAGACTTCAAAGCTCTCTGGAGTTCCCCTTTAAATACGAGTTCAACAATAGGTGAGACTACAAGAAAAGCAGTGGAAATATCTCACCCGACTGTAAAAACAAAAAAAAAATATATAAAAGTATTTTTAAACTGAACATGAGAACAACAGTTGCTTTTTTTGTTTCATATTTTGCAGATTCATTACAGTTCTCAACCACTGCTGTTGTAGTCTGCCTGTAGTTGTAATCAGTCATGTGCAGTTACAATCTTACAACTTGATCAAATTATAATGCTGATCTGCAAACAGCGATAGAGGGAGGGGATGTGAGGTGCACAAGGAGAGGGAGGCGGCGTACTGAAAGGGTAAAGGGGGTTACATGAGGATAGATGAATTATATTCAGACTCACATAATCCAGCCATTGTTTCTTCATCTCTTTATTGAAACCACCTCTCTGTGTTGATGGATCAAATATGGATCAAATATGGGCTTGTGTTGTCCACATCAGCCTGTTGCCCAGCTGCACATTTGTCACTCTAAACACGACTTCTTCCCAAAAGCTCATTCAAACCATATACAAATCCTTTAATCTGTGCATTATGGCCTGTCTGTGGTGAGCCTGGCACACACAGACTTTAGTTTGAATCTTTCTGGTTTTCTGGTAATGGACTCAGGAAGCAAATGCAAACGTGTGCTATCCTGCTCATATAATTGAATGATTCACTTATCCTTGTGTGATGCAGCAGACTTGGGCTCTGGGTTGTGTTTACTGATTTATTATCTCTTACACATTGTTGCTCAACTTCTGACTCACAGTCTGTCTTCTATTATTTTTCCGCTTCTGTCTTTCCTTTGTTGCTTTTGAGAGAATAGTTGATTCATATCAGCTTTTCTTTGTAATCAGCGAATAATGTTAAAGCAACACTATGTAACTTTTCCCGCTTCGGCCCCCCTATAGGTTGGAAGCGGAATTGTCCATTACATTACTTTGTCCAGTTCATTCGAACTACAGATCCGCTACCTGATCTGGCAAACTTGCATAATGTTATGTAATGGACACTTCCGCTTCCAACCTGTAGGGGGACCGAAGCGGCAAAAGTTACCTTGACATTGTTGGATTATCAGAAACACTCTAAGTGATGAACCTCCTAGGGGTGGGGGAAAAATCGATACAGCATAGTATCGGAATATTTTCTGTGGCTGTACTGTATTGATACATAGACGCCAAGTATCAATCTTTTATTATATAAATTGCACATGAGAATGTAACTTTTTGGTACTAGAATAATTAAATCAATTGCTTTTTCAGTCCACTAGATGGTGCAGTTGAGTTTGTTTGTTTTCTGGTGAGGTCAGCATGCAAGAGGAAGTTGGTAAAATAAAGATAAAACAGATGTTGACAAAGTTTTCCATTGGGGACATAATTTGAAGTTGGAAAAAGGTAATACATTGCAATATATTGCAGAATATCGCAATATGTTTAAAATCATCGTATCGTATTGTAACATAAGTATCCTTATAATATTGTATTGTAGGGCCTCCGGTGATTCCCACCCCTAGAACCTACAAAGAATTATCACGTGAATCTGCAGCTCCTCTTGGCTTTACGGAGCCTTGTAGTGAGTTTACGTTTATTGTTTAGCATTCCACCCTGCAACTTTACTGTTTGGTTGGTTTGGCAGGCAGATGTTTTTAGTGAAAAAATGCATACTACCTGCTAAGCTTAGACTTATATTTTTTTTTTGTTTGAAGCAGAAACTGAGATGACCCTGATGGCATCATTAGAGTTATTTTCTCAGACTTTACTGTAAAAAGCTCTCTCCGGAGCCACATGAAGACATTATACAGACTGAGAATCCTCATGACAATTAAACTGAACTTCATGTGTAAAATTGGTGAGAGTACCATTGGGTAGTTAAATCTATACAAATGCATTGCATTTTATAATCTCATCATGTGTCAGGTGTTTTTTAATGTGAAATTCTGATATGCAAAGTAACTAGTAGAGCTACAACTGTCAGATAATTGTAGTGGAGTAAATAGTACAATATTTCCCTCTGAAATGTAGTGAAGTAGAAGTATAAAGTAGTATAGCATGGAAATAGTCAAGTAAAGTAGAAGTACCTCAAAATTGTACTTACAGTACTTAAATGTGTACTTTCAACCACTGTCACCATTTGTGGATATTTTATATTTTGTGGAATTTTATCCATTTCTTGTTTTCTCTATCCTGTCTTTCTTATACTTGCCATTTCTTTCACCTCCACCTTTCTGTCTCTCTCACTGTCTCTGTCTGGATTTTTGACAAACAAAATAAGGATTTCTCACAGTTGCAACATGTGTCTCCTGAAGACCACTCATTCCCCTGAATCGTAATGATAATTTTCAGGTAGCCTAACCCCACAGACGTCCGTTTCTCTCCACCACACATGGTCCTGGTTTATCAGTATCTGCGAGCAAAGCCCTTCCACCTCAGTTATTTAGGTTGTAACAACACAAAGAAAGGCTCTGATGTATTGATTACTCTAAATGCTCCGCTCTTTCAATTACGTGTGTGTGTGTGTGTGTGTGTGTGTGTGTGTGTGTGTGTGTGTGTGTGTGTGCGTGTGCGTGTGTGTGTGTGTGTGTGTTTTGATAGGGTCAGTGGTCCAAATGGGAATACACACCTGAAAAACAGCTCATTAACATCAAGGACTGGCTTAAGGGGCACAGGTCAAAAGGTCAAACACACTATAGTGGCTCAGCCATTGCAGCTACCTGTTTTTCTTCCACTCCTTCAAATACAGCTCCCTCTGGGTGTTTTATGTGAGTCTAACTTTGCCGTGGTGAGAAATACTACTCTCCTTCTGAAATTGATCGTCAGAAAATGTGAAAGGACTTTAGAGAGAGAGTTCAGAGAAATGATGAAGCAGGCAAAATACTTGGGTTTTACTTCAGAATACTTAGTTAGGTTAGTGGTCAGGATATTTAAACTGTGAAAACAAAATTGAGAGAATAGGTTAAACAGCTATCTTAATATGAATACACCCACACATAAATACTATGGGTAAATATATGTAAGTAGAGTATGAACACACACACAGGAGAATGACTGCTTCTTTGTCATGAAGACTGATGACAGTAATCCATCATCTTTTTAAATGTTCCTGTTTTTCTCCAAAACCAGCCTAAAATGAATATAAATTATCTCATGGGTTTAACTGTCACTGAAGTGTGTTTATGTGTATTTAAAGTGAAGTATAACTCTTACCATGTGCAGAAGGTCTTCAGGGATTTGTATTGGTTTCCATTACTTTCTATTCTGACACACACACACACACACACACTCGATGCACAGTTGCACAGTCCATAACTGGAATGTCAAGCTTTAAGGTACCTCTTGAGGGTCACTTATCATTTGTGTGTATATGCTTGGGATTGTGTATACGTGTGTGTGTGTGTGTGTGTGTGTGTGTGTGTGTGTGTGTGTGTGTGTGTGTGTGTGTGTGTGTGTGTGTGTGTGTGTGTGTGTGTGTGTGTGTGTGTGTGTGTGTGTGTGTGTGTCTGCATAAACAGCAGCTTTACAAAGAGTTAACAGATTTCTGTGGGCTGGTTGAAACTCTCCACTCCTTTCTCTTTATAGTATTTTGGATGGTAGAAAATAAAGAGAACAGCAGGCGGACTCTGAGCGGCTCCACAGGATCAGGATCAGTGCTGATGCATTAGTATTAGCTACTGTATATAAATAACTGTAAATAAACTTTCCTATCCTTTGTTTTTTTCATCTGGGTACACCAGTTGTCTAAGGTGACACAATAGAGGTGTAAAATGTGCAAACAATTTGAGCAGAGCCACTTTGGTTTACAAAGAACTTCATCTTTCTTTTTACATGTATCCAGTACACTGCTAAAGTTGGTTAAAAAACACGTTTAAAGTGTCTTGTTCAAGCTGTATTTGAGGAGAGGCTGTCTGTGCTGATTAACATTGACACAGATATTATATAAAGCACAAGAGTACACTGGACAAAATATATATCAATTCAGTCCTAAACTGTGTGTACACTGTGCAGCTGCAATATGCAGTGAATAAATAGCACTGGATGGATCAGACTCAGTATTGGAACATTAGCCTTTTCACATTTTGACCGGTCATAGTAAAGCACAGGTGCTACAGTACTAATACAATTAACAATGGTTCTGTTCTATTTAAGTGTCCCAGTAAGCTGTGAGTGTGACAGGGAGCCAGCATGCACAATACAAGGACCCTGATACTGACGCATTATTTACACTTGTGATTTTCCTACTGTGACATGTCGAAATGTCTTCTGTGACTAAAGGCTAACCCTAACCCTCAATATTAATAAAGACATACCAAGTAAGAAGTTTAAATATAGTTACAGGACATTTAATGAACATTCTTCTCATACTTTCTTTTTGTCTGGCTTCAGGACCTGGACAGTCTCCAGATTCAGCTCGAGGAGGTGCGTTTCTTTGACCTGTTTGGCTACAGTGAAGAAGAGGGAGGTTGGCTCTGCTTCATGTGTAACAACCCTGAGAAGGCCACAGGTACACAGACACACACTTAAACACACAGACACACTTAAAAACAGGACGAATAATACATAACCATGATTAGAGTACACATAGTTTAGTGTACAGGCAGAACCAAGTTGGTTTCATACAAACAAACAGAAGTTTGTTTTTTGTTCTGTGTACCTTGAATTTAACAGGGCAATAAGTCGTGAATTGATTGATTGATGATGGAAACACCGATGGATGAACTAAGCACATAAAAACATTACATTTAAGGCCAAAAAAGTATTAAAAAAGGTAAAGCAGAGAGGAAACACGAAAAAAATACAGGAAGAAAGAATGTGATAAATTGACCCTCTTCGTCTCACATATTTTCTCATATATTGCAGTTTTTTTTCGAATGCTTAAGCACTATTTTGAAAACAGGGACCGTTTTTTCAAAACACTACACACAATTAGCACAACCAGACACCCAATTAGCAGAACACATCAGACCCTTTAGCCTGGGAAAACCCTGACAATCTTCTGGCAAATTTGAGATTTGCTCTGCAAGTCAGTCTGGCCAAGAGCTCATTCAAGCCCCTTTCCAATTTTTCCAAATCGAGGCACCAATCACAAATGACGATGACGATAGCGCAGCGACGGCAAGCAGCTTTTTGTTTACATTGAACGTGACGGCCCCCGAAGCACAGCAACCCGTTGATGCCGCTGTCGCTGCTACGTCACCCGAATCATTGGTCTGATTGGTTGAAAGACTATCCAATTGCGCCCAGAGACATTTGAGTGACGTCTGTTGGTGACGCCCCTTTGGAAATGAGCTGTGAATTAACCTTCCCCAGACCCTTCTCAGTTACAACTGAGAAGGCTCTGGGGTCTGGGGTCTGGTGTCAACCAGGCTACAGACCCTTTGCTAAATGAAACACTCTTGCAAAAACTATACACTAATTTATAAAAAATATATTTTGTTACCATATGAAACACACATGTTTCAGATTACTTAATTCAGTTTGAACCAGTTAAACACTGCTGTTGCTAACCTACTAACTACCTACTAACTAACCTACTGCTAAAATACTTTTAATAATTCTACTTCTCAGTGATTAGAGTACTGTAAATGAAGTACACAGAGAAAGTGCAAATATACAATATGTTCACCAAACACTTCACAAGAACAATGCTGCAGACTGAGGAAAATATCATTTATTTCTCTCCATATACCCAATCAGTCAACATGGAGAATCACAACAAACCCCAGTTTTCATGCTACTACAGTAATGTGCATAAAACTGTTAGCTCAGCAAACAACAGACAAACATAAAATACTGTATCCAGTACAGGTTAGTATAGTAAAAAAAAACTGAAAATACAGTACAGAAAATACCAGACTTACCTGCTGCATTTTTATAATGCTTAAACCTGATTAGTGTGTCAACAATTAAGCAATCATGTGTTTACGCACCTGTTGGCTGTGTTTCACAGATTGGCTCATAGGTGTGCTTTGGAATTGCAAGGAAGTGACATCATGATATACTTCTGTGTCTAATGTATGCAAGTGTGTTTAGTGTTTTGCAAATCACTGTGTGTATTGTTTTGCAAAAGGTTTAAGGCTGACATTGTGCTTATAGTGGTGCACATCTGGGCCAATGTTTTGTTCCAGTGTGTAAGCAATCGGCAAAAACTGTAAAAAAAAAAAAAATGCTGTTTTCCCAAGCCCTTCTAAAAACGTTTTCCCACGTAATCTGACCTGTAGGTTTCTGTATGATGGCATTGCTTCAGTACAGTACAGTACAGTAACTTGGATGGCGGTGGCACAATCCCAGTTTGGAGAAGCAGACAGGAAGCTGAGCCACGTAAGGCTGTGGATGCCACATTAGGTCGGGTCTGAAAGTCACACAATAACACAAACTAACTAACTAATCAATATCGACGGTAAACTGAAGCTGTTACTGTATATCACACTCTTCAATTCCACCAGGCCCCGTTGAGAAAAACAGTAATTTCTCCTCGCAGAATACGGGAGTTGCTGGTCTACCACTACTGATGCCTAACATGGTGTCAACAGCAGTAGGGTTATTTCCAAACTAAGCACAGCTATTGTTGACTCAGCTAGTGTAAGCGTTCACATTATTCATAACCTTATTGATTAGCTTGCTCTGGTAACCAACGTCACTGCTTTTTGCTAAGGCTGAGCGTGCGTTCTCATTTAAATAACCAGGAAAAGTATGCAGATGGACTTGGCCTTTAACATCATATTACTTCCATTTGACAGACTACATCCCATTGTGGTTTCCTCTGAATCCTGCCCCTTGTTGCCTTCTCTAAACAGAACAATGAACAATTAAAGTGGGATTTTAAAATATTTGTTTAATCATGTCACCACGTATTTGGGGCACAGTTATGTTTCCCTGGGCTCTGCAATGGCTAAGCTCCATGGGATGTTTTCACTCAAAATGCCTTTAAGGGGAATAATCTTTTCCCAGAACAGTCAAAGAAAATGGAGCAAAGAGCAGCTATATTTAATAGCTGCCAGTCTGATTTGAAGGGTCATTGTAATCAGTCAGTCAGTGCCATCATGATTCACTTCTGATTAGTGTACTTTGGACCCCCTTCGATGAGCACTTTGTCTTAATGACTTGGAATACAAATTCTTAAATTACATTTTGATTACGGTTTGTTTTCTGTCTTACACTCTACAATTCTAGACACTGGAGGTTTAAGGCTGTATACAATGTGACTTAAATATAAAGAAAATAATGTACGAAACAATTCTTTTATACACCTGTCTCACACTTCACTATTCAGACTTTCCTTCTTAGGCTTGATTTACACTGTCAAGCATCTCTCCCCTGTTGCCTGTCTCTTCTCACTTGTTTCTCCACTGTGAGAAACAAAGAAAGCACAAAGAAAGTGTGTGTAGCTGAGTGACGACATAGTGGATTTACAGTCGATGAGTGACATTTTAGCCTTAGGAGAGCATATGTGACAGAGTTTGGGGAAAATGCTTCAAATCTGTGTTTAGCTCTCTGTCAGTCTCACATGAAAGCAGTTACTAGGAGTTAGAAGAGAGCAGTTTGTGGCAGATGAAGAAATATGGAGGGAGAAGAGTGGGAGGAGATACGGTAAAAGTGACCATGCAGCGACATGGTGTTTTCAGGCTCTGCTGTTTGGTGGCAGCTAATAAGAAGCCAGCAGGTATTTCCCCAAAGTTATGTCCAGGGACAGGAAGTTGTTTGCTGGTGGAAGGAAACAGGCAGATGGGATACAGTAAAAGTTTTGTGTGTGTGTGTGTGTGTGTGTGTGTGCGTGTGCGTGTGCATGTGCGTGTTTATTTATGTTTATGTGCTTTTGAGGGAGAAAAGTTTGAAAAAATTCAGATTATAGATTATTACCTCAACATGGTCTCACAGGTTTTATGTAATTACTGTATAATGAGAAAACAACATGGGTTATGTGAGTTTGGGTTATTTTGAGATCTTAAGAAAATAAAGCATGTTACTTTGATATTACAAACATACATAACTATTGTGCAATGTTAAGATAACTATTGCTAGTAGATACACCTGTGAATTATAATACCATTATAGTACCACCTGGAGTTGTTCTTGTACATAGTTATATTTATATTTACAGTTTCCCAGTATAACAATGGTGTGTATTCTATAGATCGAACAAACGTGTCGAGTACTTTTCCTTCCTCAAAATACATTAGCAAAGATGTTTAAATATATATATATATATATATATATTTTAAAGGGCAGCCAAGGGAGGACTGGCCATCAAGGGTTCAGGAGATTTCCCGAAAAGCCGGTCCATCACGGGCCGAAAGATCCACTATTGCCTGTGATGTTGCCTGCTGAATAAGAAATCTTTGTTACTTTTCAATAGTTAGTAATTGGTAATTGTCTAAGTTACTGATGTCATTTATACTACTTCATTTTCATGAGTATTCTGTATGTAGTATATTATATAGTAGTATATAAAATTGCTTACAAAAAATGTTTTACGTGCACTCTTTACGCCCTCTCATAAAAGGCTGCTCCATGCCAAAGGCCCGGGCAGAATGTTTGTCCCAGTACATCCCTGAAGGTAGCATTGTTAACATCCATGTTTGTGAGCTATCAGTCTTCTTTCCTGCCTTGTATAAGTGCATTGCTATTGACGTATGTATGTTAATGTAAATGTATTTTATATATATATATATATATATTTATATATATATATATATATATATATATATATATATATATATATATATATATATATATATATATATATATATATATATGGTCCTGGTGGTTCTTATTGTGGCACAATCCACTACTTAACACCATATTTACATGGCCCCAGTTCTATGTATATATATATATATATATATATATATATATATATATATATATATATATATATATATATGGTCCCTAATATGGTCCTGGTGGTTCTTATTGTGGCACAATCCACTACTTAACACCATATTTACATGGCCCCAGTTCTAACCTGACACTTTCACAACAAAGCAAACTTGTTTAATGTAGCGAACAGTTCAGAGTCAGGTAAGAAAAACTCACACTGTGTGTTAGAGTTAATAATAAACTGTCCCCGGCATTAGAGGAAATGTTCAATTGCTAATTCCAATAAGTCTATTGCCTTAATATTTTCCACATTGATTTTGTATCCGGCCATCAGTTCTGATTAAAGTTTTGTGTCTCACTTCAGTGTTCATTTCCGCTGCCAAGCATTGCAGCCCAGTACAATGCCCTGGGGCTAATAGACAGCAAAAGCAGCAAAGACATGTCTATTTCCCCCACAGTAATAGTCTGCATAGAAAGTGACCATATGACACTATATTACAGTGTTAGATACGTTGTTTAAATAGCTTTAGGTGCTTCGAAAACAGGTAGAAAGTCATCTGAAAGCACAGGGAGCACAACAACACTGCATGGTCTAATTCACTTGAAACCGGTTCTACAGTTGTCAGTATTCACATAAGATGATTTTGTGAGTGATGAATGATCTTGGAATTACTATTCATTGGGTTTGTTTATATGGAAGCTGCCATTAAGCTAGGCTCACAGCTTTTCATTTTCTCTTTCTTTTATGCCATTGTCTTGTCATCATGCGTTTCTTCAAATACACAAACACACACATGAACAGAAGTAAACACGCACACTCGTACAAAAGCCAAATTAAAGCAATTCTTCCAGCTCTGCTGCTCAGAACAAACTGAGCCAGCTGAATGACTGCAAGGAATGGATGATTACCTTTCAGATGCATGCCAGTCTCTCTATTACAGAAGGATTTAGAGAAGAAATAATAGTACGTTCCCATTGGGACTTTGTGATTGGAAACATGTGTGCATGTGGATACATGTGTTTACCAAAGCACTTGTGTCCTTGTGGCTCTACTGTTCTGCATGTCTGTCTGGTATTAACCTAAAGTGTTAGTTCACTCAAGTGACCAAAGAATACAGTATTACTTTTCACTTACCCATTGTAGTAACGAGCCAAACGGTCTTTGACATTTCTGCCTCCACCCTACTACAATGAAACTTAATGGAATTGTGTTTGTGGTCTGCATGTCATGCTACATCCCTGGTCATTTAAAAAAAAAAAAAAAAACTGCTGAAGCACCACCTGTTTACCACAGCCTACAACCTCCTTTAGCTTAGCCACAGTAATTCTGTAAAGTGTCCTTGGGTATCTTGAAAGGCGCTTTATAAATAAAAGTTATTATTATTATTGATCAACTACATTTCGAGAAGTCTACAGCAACATCTCTTTCGAGACCTCACTGTGAACAGTTTTCATTGGCGCTACTTTGTAGCAAACAAAACACCTCCTGTAACTGCAGAGCTGAAATCACTATCATCGTTCACCGCTGCATGGAGCTTAAGCCAGTGACCAGAGTTTTAATTGAAACAGGAAATTAACATATTCCAAGAATACAGCCAGCATGTACTTTTGCACTTCAGTGTGATATGAGTCAGAGTCATAGAAATAGGGACTTTAATATACTTGGCAGTCAGTGAATGTAACAGTAGTCCTGATATGTGTATTTGCTGGACAAATAAAGTTTCCGAAAATCGCTATATATCTATCCTGCATTGTATTCCAACAGTCCACAAATAAGTGTCCCCTGTGTGAGCTTTACCACCTGGGTCCTGGCATGTTTGTGTCAGTCACATAAACTCAGTGGCATGAACCAACACTATCTGAAGCTGATCATTAGTCAGCTACGTAACTTTGAGGAAAACTGGCTATGTAACATTTTATGCAAAACATTGATATGGTACATGATACGGTATGACCATGAAGTCTTTACTGTATATGGCAAGTTTTAAAATATCAAAATAGATTTTTGATACAGCATTAACATTGTTTAGCATACAAACATGTTTACATCCAGCATCTGGCAGTAGCTGCTCTCTGAGAACCATATAGATTCACTGAATAAAATAATATCATTAACAGCCACTGTTGCCAATTGAGGCAACTCCTATACAACCTTAAGCGATTCACAGGAAAGTTGTTCTCAGTTTAGACAAAGAAAAAAAATCCAACAAGTATAAAAGTGCTATACAAACAGTATGTATAAGATGTGAAACATATGAACAAGTATTTTACCAAAATGGAAATCCATAAAACAAGCCCACAATATGTAGCCTCGTGAGACCATCCTGATGTCGCGAGCTCCAGTTTTCAGCTCAGTCTGGCATCTTGCAGAGAAAATTTGGAGCCGTTTGCCAAACGAACGGGCCAATCAGCGTTGGTTGAGGCGGGTTTAGGTGTGATGCAACGAGGAGGTCGCGAGATCTGGATGGTCTCACGAGGCTCAGCAAGCGGAAACAACGCATGCAAATCTGACCTGATCTAGACACGTTTTCAGACAGCGGTAACCCTGATTCTGTTAGCCGCTCGCTAATGCTTTTTTCTCTTGGATCCTTCTTTTGGAATATGTACCGGGAAGCTGAAATGGGGCCTTTTATTCCTAAATTCTCGTTACACAAACGGCAAATATCCTTTACCGACATGTTGCTTGCTTGCTGAGCTAACGAGCTATGCTTTGCCTGCAGCAGCAGGGGTAGCCTGGCTTCGTCGTTACTCTGTTGGTACGTCATACACTTCGTTGATCTGATTGGTTGACCAACATAGCTGGTGATAGACGGATGGTTTATCCAATCAGCTAACCAGTATTTTCGCCCCTTCCCAAAAGTTCTCCAACGGAAGGTTCCCAGATGGATATGCTGAGCAAATGCGAAGCAATCCATCTGGCGGAGTCAGGTTACACAATATGTAGATGAAGCCAGAAAATAAACCAAAACTGTCCCCTGGAAAGTTTCTTACTCGTCCAACTGAAAGCTGTCCAGCTGCATCCAGTATATTAGGTAAAGTTACAGTAAATGACAGCGATGACTCATCTCATCTCATTGAAACAAATGTAACAAGTTGACTTCAGACTTAGCAGCGCTGTGGAGATAGGTCTGGCAATGCAAGACTACTTAAGGCCCAGTGGAATTTGGATTTGTAACATTTCACTTTAAGGTGACCCACTTTTGTATTTTCATCATGTAGCACATACCACTTCATATATTTGGTATGTATGCATGCTGTTCACATTACTAGCTGCCACCAGCCAACCTTTTACTGTATAATGCTTTATATTGCTTTACCATAGTAAAAACTTGCTGACTTTGCCTGAATAGCTTGCTGCAATTACTACAAAGGCTACACACACAAGCAAGGAGCTGGTCTTATGTTTTTAATGATAAAGGGAAAAATAGAGACAAGAGCCAGTGGTTACTGCAACTCCATGATGCTTTATGATAAACAGTTGAGTTTAACTACTGGAATGCCTTTGAAGTGAGTGGTAATGAGCTGTGTGTGTGTGTGTGTGTGTGTGTGTGTGTGTGTGTGTGTGAATAAGGTATGCAGGTTCACAGCATGTACGCTCTCTCATTCTCATCCTGTGTTTCTGGCATTTTTTTGTATTTTTACGTGGATGACTACAACCCCAAATCAGAAAAAGTTGGGACAGTATGGAAAACACAAATAAAAAAAGAAAGTAGTGATTTCTAAATGTACTTTGACTTGTATTTCATTGCAGACAATACAACAGCACATCCTTTAATGTGTTCCTCATGATTTTTATTGTTGTTTTTTCAAAAAAACAAAATTCCTATTTTGGTTATTGCAACACATTTCAAAAAAAGTTGGAACAGTAAAGCATTTACCACTTTGTAATGTTGCCATTCCTTTTCACAACACTTAAAAGACGTTTAGGGACTGAAGACACCAAGTGATGAAGTGTTTCAGGTGTAATTTTGTCCCATTCTTACTGCAAACAAGTCTTAAGGTGGGCAACAGTACGGGGTCTTCGTTGTTGCATTTTGCGCTTCAAAATGTGCCACACATTCTCTATTGGAGACAGGTCGGGACTGCAGGCAGGCCAGTCAAGTACCCGTGTCCTCTTCCTCCGCAGCCAGGACTTTGTAATGTGTGCAGAATGTGGTTTTGCATTATCTTGTTGAAATATGCATGGACGTCCCTGGAAAAGATGTCTTCTTGAGGGCAGCATATTGTGCTTCAAAATCTCTATGTACTTTTCAGCATTAATGGCGCCATCACAGAAGTGCAACTTGCCAAGGGCACTGACACAACCCCATACCATGACAGACCCTGGCTTTTGGACTTGTTGCTGGTTACAGTCTGGATGATCCTTTTCTTCTTTGGTCTGGAGCACACGGCGTCCATTTCTCCCAAAAAATACCTGAAATACTGATTCATCTGACCACAGTACACGTTTCCACTGTGTGATGGTCCATCCCAGATGCCCCTGAGCCCAGAGAAGTCGACGGCTCTTTTGTACAATGTTAACATAGGGCTTCCTTTTGGCACAGTACAGTTTTAACTGACATTTGTGACTGTAACTACGTATTGTGGTACTTGACAAAGCTTTGCCAAAGTAGTCCTGAGCCCATGTGGTGATATCGCTTATAGATGAATGACGATTCTTGATGCAGAGGGCTCGGAGATGACGGTTGTTCAGCTTAGGCTTGCGCCCTTGTCCTTTACGCACTGAAATTACTACTCATTCCTTGAATCTTTTAATTATGTTATGCACTGTTGAAGGTGAAATAAGCAAATGTCTTCCTATCTTTCTTTGAGGAACATTGTTTTTAAACATTTCAATAATTTTCTCACGTATTTGTTGGCAAACTGGCGATCCTTGGCCCATCTTTGCTCATAAAGGACTAGACCTTTCTTGGATGCTGCTTTTGTACCAAATCATAATTACAATCACCTGTTGACATCACCTGTTTCAAATCACATCATTATTTAACCAATTTACCTGATTACTAGCCCTAAATTGCTCCTGTCACCTTTTTTGGAATGTGTTGCAGGTCTGAATGACAGGAAAGGATGTATATTTACAAATGAAATTAGGTTAACCAGACAAAACATGAAATATTCTGTGTTCACATTGTCTGCAATGAAATACAAGTCAAAGTACATTTAGAAGTCACTACTTTCTTTTTTTATTTGTGTTTTTCATACTGTCCCAACTTTTTCTGATTTGGGGTTGTACAATGTACCATCATCCAATCACCAAACCTAACACAGAGGTAACTGGTTTATGTGAAACCTCCATTTACAAGAGAGATGATAATTGTAATATCCTCACGTGGACTTTTAGCATTCACAAACATACGCATACTTAAAAATTAGCATATATAAGGGGGAGGGGTTAATCACCAGAGACCCTATGATACGATATTATCACGATAACTTAACTATATTGCAATTTAAATACATTTTCTTCCAACTTCAGATTATGTCCCCAAAGGAAACCTTTGTCAACATCTGTTTTATCTAAAAAGATAAATGTCTCTGTTCATCTCACTTTGAATTTTTTATTATTCTAGTACCAAAAAGTTAAATTCTCGTGTGCAATTTATATAATCAAAATATCGATACTTGGCATCTGTGTATCGATACAGTATTGCCATAGAAAATATTGCGATACTATGCTGTATCGATTTTTTTCCCCCACCCCTAATCTATAGGCTACCCTTACTCCCTCATGCCTTTACATGTGCATTTAAACACACATTCACTCATGTCTGGAAGACAGATCCCCTGCAAAAAAAAAAAGATGGAAAACAACAAGCAAGACACTCCATCACTTTACCATCAATCAGGGAAGACACGCTGGACGGAAATTCTCACTTCCAGAAATTATGTTGCAAATTCAGGAGAATCCCTGGCTAAAGATCAACCCGCTGTGCCAAAGTTTGTCAAAGAGTGTCATTACAACAGATGGAGTTTTGAAATGTTCTTAAATGATTTAAGACAGCATTTCTCAAGGGTGCTGTTAGCCATTCTGGTAATATCCTCAGGCAGGGCTGTGGTCCTAAGGAAACATGTTAGCTCATACCTTATTATTGACAAGACGGGATAATCATGTTATGATATTCATCTATAAAGCTCTACAGTCAAACCTCCCATCTTCCATCTCTTGTCTCATTTCAATCTTAACTATGGTAGACAATCTAATACTTACCTAATCTTAGATATACAGTACCATATGTTTGCACTAACCTTGACAGGACTGGGATCAAGTTTCATTTCCGTCCGAGGTTTTATAGCTTTGCTGTCAGATTTTTTTATGACTCTTTTAATTAATCATTGTTCTTTTTTACTTGACTTGCTTGTTGAACGTTATATTTGTTGTTTCTGTTATGCCACTTGTGTGGTTGGCTGACTCAGGTCACTCTTAAAACAGAGATCTTGAAATCAGAGAGACTGTCTGTCTTAAATAGATTAACATAGCATAGTGGTAACATGTAGGGTTTGAGTGTCCAAACAGGACCAGGGCTGTGTGTGTAGGTGCACAACTTTGCAGAAAGCTAAACACACTTCCAAAAGTTAGCCTTTGAGGTTTTTACTGGAGGCAATTGTGAAACTGTGAAAACAGTATTGGAAGGCAAATTCAATGATAGTGATTACAAATCGATACCATAAACAAAAGTTGTAAAAATTAGTTGGTACAGTAACACGGAAACTGAATTCACAAAATTTTAGACTAGCTGTTAAATTGGCTAGCTTGTGCTTCATATCAGGAAGAAACAAAGTATCACCTGTGAAAGAGAAAGTACTGCTCAGTAATTCATTTATGAAACATATAGCTGCAGATAAAAGCCAGAACAGGCCCGGGTTGATGATGGGGATTTGCGGATTTATTGTGGCGTTATTGTTGCGCTTGTGATCACTGCACTGATATTTATATGTTTTTATTATTTATTTAACGTTTAACTATATGCACTGCATGACACCATGTTGTGTTTCACACACCATTAGAGTCATATTATGGTTGGTGGTATGGTATTGTATCATGTTGTATGTGTTGTTTGTGTTTTTTATGGCTGCAGCGTGGGTTAAGTGCCCAAGACAAATTTCCCACCTTGTGGGAGAATAAAGACAATCTTGAATCTTAAATATACATAAAGTCGAAAAGATTAAAGACATAACAGTTATTTCAGCAGTGAATTAATATTTAACTAAAGCTACTTTTAATGTTTTATTAGCAACACATTAGTAGAATGGCTACCTTGGTTAGCAGTAAACTGCTGTGGAACTGCTTCTATTCTGAAACATGTTTTTGCAAAGCTAGACATGTTACAAGTATTTTTCTCACTCTTCGTCCTGATGTTGTCGTTCTCCAGCCAAATGCTACAAACACTAAACTACACACATTAATACACAAATGTACTCATACATTATAAAAGGCAAACAAATTGACAAATACAGACATGAATGTTTTTTTTCATGTTTGGACCTGATGGCGTAATTAGGCTTGTTTCGAGGGACAGCTGTTTCTACTAATGATTTGTGTTGGACACTTGACTCCTGTCACAGTTTTGAAATCCTGTCAGTCACTCCCATGAAGCTCAAAATGTAGCACAAGAGCCACTGGCAGAGAGGCCGTATTTAGATTCAGAAATAAAATTGGTTATGGATGATCTGACCACACATGGACAGCCCTAAATAAAAGCATGCATGCAGCAGAAACTTACTGAGGACACATTGGGATCTGATCGAATGCAATGCTCAGCGGACATCACCTGTATTTGTTTGTGACTTAGTGTGTGCATTGAAAAGAATGTAAAATGTAAATGTTTTACTCACAGGATTGGCATCCCAGTGAATCATCAGTAAAATATAGAAAGCATTCAAATACAAAACCTCATCCAGTCATACTCAACAGCCAATAATCTATCTACTGTTGCTACTGTTAAATGTATGGATGCACCGCTTTCATCTGTAAAACTAGGGTCAATTCACTTAAATTACTAAAACAAAAGTCTCACTTACCTGTAGGTAATATATTTAATCTTAGAGAAAATGTGGGTTTTATTTGCCTAATAATCCAGAATGACTAGATAACACAAAAAGTAAGTGAGAACTGTAATGACATTGGGTGACCTGATCCTTCAAAAGAAAGATTAATGAAGGAATCAATGTTTCTGTTATGCAATGCATAGCATGGTGTTCTTTATTATGTTGTATTGTGTAATGAACAGGGCTACAGTTTAGGACTATTATTATTATTATTATTATTATTATCGATTATATACTATTTTTTTAATTAATCCGTTCATCAAATGTCCAAACATACAATTAAATGTCTATAAAAAGTTATCGGACCCTGAAATAATGACTTGTAATGCTATAAAAAATTTGTTTGGCCCTCTGTCAAAAAACTGAAAGGTATTTGATTTACAGGTACAGATTACCTTTTGTTTGGCATCAGGCACCTCTGTGAATCATCTTTCCAGCATGCCCACACATTCACACACTCTGATCGGATTGCAGTAATCTTTGTCTGATTGACTTATCGTGGATACAAAGAGTGGCTCTGTTTGGTGGTTAACATCTGAAGTCCTGGTTTTCTGGCACCAAACCTGAACCAGTCAGAACATCTCTGTGTTCTGGTCTGGAGATCACAGTCTCTCAGAGTACACAGTCACACACACATATCAAACAATCAGTAGCTGAAAGATAACCTGTGATCACTTTAATGAATCCATTTCATGTTGGTCAGAACAAAATAAGCAGGTTGTTTGTATTCAATAAAAACACACATACAAATAAACACAAAACACACACACACACACACACACACTCACATCGGTACTTGATCCAACTCGGTGCGAGTGTGAGTGTTTCTAATCAGACCTGTCCAGACTCGACTGTGGGAGTTCCCCTCTGTCTGATCACACGCACAATGCTTTTTCTTTGATTTAAACAGAACAACTTATTAATGTTGACTAGAAGTTGACAAGTTCAAGTTTGTTTGTATCCCACATTATAATGCAAATAAAATTCAAAGTGCTTTGGGGTTATAAAACATTACAACTAAGAACAAAAAAAACAGGAATAAATAAAAGTAAAGGAAATTGAGAACAGAATAGGAATAATGATGTAAGTCTCAGTTCTGCAGGGTGCCTGCGTTGTGCTTTAGATGCACATATGCTAAACGTTATCCCACTTTATCTGGGGAAAGTCATGGGGATAAGAAAAGGGCTTGGTGGTGTTTTTTTTAATAAATAAACACAAAATGTAAACTGTATACACTTCAAAGTTGAGCCATATTGCTCTCCAAGTTTAGTAGAGTAATGCCACTGAGATTGTTTTCCTGAGAACGACATCTTTCTCTTTGCAAATGAGACAGGAAGTGGTCACATTAAACTCCAAGAAAAAAATAGTCAGTTGTCCATCTCTACTGCAGTCTGTCCTCTAGGTCAATCTTTCTTTTGGGTTGTATACATTAAAAGGTCTTTTATACACTGATGTAATAGCCTTGCTAGAAAATGAAATGATTATTGTAAACTAAAAGAATGGGGGAAAATCCAAATTGGAAAAATTGGAAAAATAGAAATTTGCAATCCAGATATAAATCATAGCCATTTAGGGAGTCTTATGAAATTGTCTCGTGGGCTGAATCTGTCCTGTCCTGTGGTATAACAACTCACAGAGTTGAGAAACTTGCTGGTTACTAGTTGGTTGCAAAACATGCCACATTATTTATTTCACAACCACCATTTTCACTTATTGTTTACCTTTAAGGCTAGATTTTCTGGCAGTATAGCTCATGAACACAGTGCTGTTCAATGGCAAAATAAAGTCTCAAATTTCAGACCCCCACAGGCTCATGAATGCATCATAGTGGCAGACCTTTCAGATCAATCTGGTCAGCTGTAATGCAATGCATGTAATGGCACAACATTAAAAAAAAGCTTTTCTTTAATTTTATTGCTGTCTGTCTTTCATTCTTTTTATTTTGATTTCTTCCTTTGTTTCTTTCTACCTCTCTGTCAATCGTTCTGTGTTTGTGTGACCCTCTAGTTGTGAACCAGGAGGGACAGCCTCTGATTGAGGGGAAGCTGAAGGAAAAGCAGGTCCGCTGGAAGTTCATCAAGCGCTGGAAAACCCGCTACTTCACCTTGGCAGGAAATCAGCTACTCTTCCGGAGAGGCAAATCAGTACGTAGCCAATGAAAATGAAACCTCACACACGTACACTGTCCCTGGCACTTAGAAAATCTTCATTTACGTTCTGTGTCATTTCAATCATGATGAAACTGTGTATGAAACAGTGGAAATTTCATCTCGTGATAAGCTTAACTGTCCCTCAGGAGCATCCGGTGAATCAGCCTGTAACAAACCTTGGCCCCGGGAAACACACTTGGGATACTCCCAAGGCCAAAGCATGATGCTGCAACAACATGAGTCACTCTCACCCACTGTAACTCAAAGCAGATAGCATTACGCACAAGTAGCAAACACAGTGCAGGAGGTACTGCCTCGTACAGTATGTGTGAGTAACAAAAAGATTTTCATCTGAGCAAAGGTGAGGTTGCAACAACACAATTTTTTTCTCTAACTTCCCTGTGTTTGCTGGTTACTTACTTTCTGTAAGTCATCTACAAGAGTGAAACAACTAATTACAGTTGAAATCATTTCTACAGCCAATAGGAGATTGGGTGTCCTTTAGATCTTTAGACATGTTTATACAATCAGCTCCCCAAAACTTGGCAAGGCACGACATCCCAGAGGAATATCTGGAAATAGTTGGATATTCTGTGGTGGTTGAAATGCAGAAGTAGAGTTGAGCTCTCTTTTTTTTTTTTTTTACTCCTAACAATAGTCTTTGTACTCCTATCCAGATGGTGATGGATTTCTCTCTTTTTTGCAGCAGCCACAAATTGGAAAGGTTTTGTGTCTTTGTTCTCGGAGCTCAGTCTGTCTTTGCCAGTATGTTCTGGAGGTAGTTGATATGTTGTGAAAGACCTTTTCCCAAATGTGGAGTGAGATTAAGAACCAAAATAATGTGTTGTTTCTTCCATATTGAATGATCGAGCAGCTTTTGCACTCTGAGAGGTTTGAAACATTCACCAAAACCCCACAAATATTCTATTTGTTATTGTATATATCTATTATATATTCTATAGGATACCTATTTTCTCTATATTGTAGCTTATTGCCCAATGCGCCTCCACTGAATACTGTATTTCCACCCTAACTGGGACCAGACAAAGAGTGATACCAAACTACAGGCAGGCCTGGCCTTCATGCAAGAATACAGAAAAAATAGAGGAGAGAGAGAAGATTAACATAGTATGAGTACCTTATCCAGCTGTCCTTTACTGGCTTTTTCTGTGGAAAAATCTGGCACATTCTGTTTTATATTAAGTCCATGTAAAGAAAGTATTGTTTTTTTGTTTTTGATGCTGAAAGCCGCTGTATGCCAATTTCCTACCATCCAGTCAGCCATTAGTTTCCATTTATTACACTGTTGATACACCTTGAACTTGCTTGCGTTAGGTAAATCATTTGGGTTAATGTGTCTTTTTATATTTTTGTTAGTGGAACTTATAATATAAATGCTGGCCGCTTAGCTATGGTGCGTTCACTTGCTCTGAGAACCTCCAAAATCCAGCATGTCATTTATTTACAGAGTGATTTGATTTGTCAGAAAATAAGAGCAGGATAGACACAAAAAGCAAACATGAACATCATGAAAGGGGTAACTTGATTTAGATAACACCAAAGTGGCTCTATTCAGCAGCCTGGCTTCATAGCAGCAACATTGTCTCCTAAAATGCAAAATTGTCAAATGCAATGAAAGAATGTATAAGTTACACATTAAAGATACAAAATACTACAACAAAAAGTTAGCAAGGTGTGTTTAGTTTAAGTATTATAAGACAATAATATGTTACACTTATACTTTTTGGTTAGGATATTATTTTCCATAGGCCATATGGTAAAAATCAATCAAATGTCCATTTAAATCACTGTATGAATCCACTGACATGAATCTGCTGTGGGAAACATCAGACCCTCAGCACAGCCACCCAGGAGGTACAACTGTGAACATGTCACACACACACACACACACCACAGAAAGGATGTGGGCAGTTGCCATGAGTGTTACACTATGTGGTTTAAACCACATAACTAACGATGGAGTAAGAAGACTTGACTGTGGTGCAGTACACACACAATTACTTATCCTCACGCTTACAAACACACACATTCAAAATTACACTGTGCAGCGGAGCTGGAGGATTTAATGTTCCTGCCCTGGAGAAGCAACAGAACAATGAAGTGTAATTGTTCATTCTGTGAATGTTTTTTTCTGAGGTAGTACACACTGCGAACAACACTGTGACACAGTATTGTGATGCTGGAGTCAGGAGGCTACATCTGACAGAGTGGCAACAAGTAAAATGTACAAAGAGCTTTTTAATTTGGCTGAAGATAGGTTATTGCTTATTTGACTGGCAAAAAAAGTACTGTTCTTGAGTACAATTTCAAGTTACTTGTACTTTACTTGAACGTTGCCTTTTATGCCACTTTCTAGTTATTCAGTAGGTTAACAAAACATAAGATCGTATTATAAAAGATGATACATTTTAATAGCATAAACTTCCAAACAGTATATAAATAGCTCACATTTGTTCCACCTCAACCAACAGCAGCATTGAAATGCTACCAACATGTTTATGCATCAGTAATAGTAATCCAATAATATAAATCATAACATTGACATAAACAACATGCTGGAATTTTACTTGAGAATTTTTACAAAATGGTATTGCAAAATATTTAAATATGTCCTTCACCAATGGCAAATGCACAGAACTGTTAATACAGTACAGAATTCAGAACTATAATAAAGAATATTCTAAATATAATTTCTTAAGCCTGCATTAACTTGTGTGACTTATATGATTATTATTTTTTGTTACTTATGTTGTCCCCACAGAAAGATGAGCTGGATGACATCCCTATTGAGCTGAGCAAGGTGCAAAGTGTCAAGGTGAGGAGTTACATTCATACAATCATCATCCTTTAAAAACCTGCTACCAAAATCTTTTAATATTCATGATCATGTGTAGCATTATTATTAGTCGCGTGGCTGTGGTTTTTACTTTTAGTTTTTACAGGTTACATTGCTGTCATTTTAAAGCTATTAACATCATTTGATCATGTTACAGTGTACTGTGGGGAGTGTCTAAATCATCCCCAATCAGAGTTTATTTGATTTAAGAAGGCAGATCACATCCCCAAATACTATTACAGCTGGAGAGCGAATTACTGTAAAGTCAGAAACAAGGGGGCTACATAAAGTTTAAGTGTGAGTTTGTCATCTTCTTCTCCTCCTCTTTCTCCATAGGTGCTAGCCAAGAAGCGGCGTGATCGGGGCTTGCCGCGGGCCTTTGAGATCTTCACGGACAGTAAGACGTACGTGCTGAAAGCTCAGGATGAGAAACACGCTGAGGAGTGGCTGCAGTGCATCAACGTTGCCGTGGCTCAGGCAAGAGAGAGGGAGAACAGAGAGGCAACCACCTACCTGTGAGAGCTACACAGTTAACTAATGAGGACACATACTGTACATGTGCAGACTATACATGCCATGCATACAAAGTCATACATACACAAACAAGCATACACTGAGTAATATTATTTTTATCTGTACACAGAAGCACACAACATCCACTGCCAAGGGCATTACTTTGAATCTGTAATCGGTTGTGTACACCTGACCTATCAACAACAAAACAAATTCTTATGCAGTATTTTTCTTTAAATAAACCAGCAATAAAAGACTGTATGGTGTGTATCCAACCAGAATGAAGGATGTTACTGTTACTCACTGTTGCACCATGGACTCACTGATGCATCTACAACTGTGGACCATCATAAATATATGTTACAGTATAGAAGTGTTAAAGGTTTAAAGGAAACAGGATCTTCACCTGACTGGATACAGTATGAACATTTCACCTTCTTCTGCTTGAGCCCAGACACTACTATGAGCTTCAACAACCAATCAAAACCAGCATCTGTGGAAACTTGGGATTTGATGAGTTTAATGATGCATGATAATTGACATGTATTTGAGGCCGTAGTAGTATTAAATAATAAAGACTTCATAGAAGCACAGACCTCATAAGGACTTGAAGCAATAATGACACTGAACAGTTTCTCTTGGAAGGATGAGGAAGAGGAGCCTAATGGATAGCAGATGGGGACGGCATTCAGTACTCAAATAATGTGTCCATCTGTGTAAGAGAGCGTATAATGTAGCCTTAAAGGAATAGTTCAACATTTTGGGAAACACGCTTCACTTTCTTGCCGAGAGTTAGATAAGAAGACGACTCTTGTGTCTGTACACTAATTATGAAACTACAGCCAGAAGACAATTAGCTTAGCTAGTGTGGCGTATTGATAATTATAACATCAGTAGGCTATAAGCTGCAGTTGATTTCAACATATTGACCTACTGACGCATACATTGAACATTTGACCAAGGGAAAAACATTGCTGAGAACATAAAACTCTTTAAAGGTCTCCTTAATGTGTCATATTAACAGGATATTGAGCTGGCGAGCAGAGAACCCTGGGAACATAGATACGCTTCCGCTGGTTGCCTGACAACCTAATGCTGACCAACCTAAAGACAATAAAATATTCAGAATTGGAAAATGATTTGATACATTTGGATAATAGGGATGCAAAGGAAAATACAACAAGAACCTTTGCAACAATGCACTCCATGTTTTACAAGGAGCAGTGTCAGCTCAACTGTTTCTTAATAGTGAAGTTTAAACCACTGGTTTCTAAGAAAACATTGAAGTAAATTAGTGTTGTGGATTTAGAAAGTGTGCCAGTTCAGTCATATTGATTTCACGATTTAAGACATCTCTGTAATTTTAAAACAGGCCCTTTCCAAAGGTTACAGTGTGTTTTGTGGTCTTGGGTTTAAACTGTGAGATTGAATAAGGTGGAAGTGAGCATCTGGCTGTTAACATTTGAGCTCCAGTTTTTCCTCTGATTTCAGAGGACTGAGACAGTTTCAGTTTGTACATCTTTACAACTTTCCACCTGAATCAATCCCAGCCTGTGGCAGTACATACAGTATGTAGAGCACTATAACTCCCTTATGTAACTCACCAACCAGGATGCAGATGACAAACATGTCTTGACCCAGTTAAGCTCTGAACTGCCTGCACCACGCATTCACAGTCGGCCGTGGCAAATCAATTATTATGTATGACTTTGATCTTTATGTGGATCCACATAAAGGCGTGAGTCTGCCCACAGGTGGAAGCATTGCTCTCTTCTTTAGTATCGAATGCTTTTGGTTTTGATTGAATAAATTCAATGCAATGTTTGGAATATCTAAGAAATGCCTACGGTGGTCTAAATCATAACTTGTGTGACAGACAAGTACATTTTCTTAACCCTTAACTTTTCCATCAGGTAGACATTTTTATTTTATTATGACTAGTGCTGTCAAACGATTAAAATATTTAATCGCGATTAATCGCATTAATGTCATAGTTAACTCACGATTAATCGCAATTAATCGCACATTTTTATCTATTCTAAATGTCCCTTGATTTCTTTTTGTCCTATTATATTTTCTCATTTTAATTCTCTTATCAGCATGGAAAAGTGGATCGGCTTGCTTTGTGCAAATGTTTTTTTAATTGAAAACAACATTGGCATATACGTAGTGTTCAATTTCACACTAACATTCACACTTGAAACTAATAATCTGTCACACAATGTAACACTGTTACCTCCATTTTCCATTGCATATAGTATTGCCTCATGCCCGAGGCGAGCATGGCTGGTCGTCATAGCGACTGCCGTAGTTTAGTAGCGTTGCATTTCCCTATAGACAGTTTCCCCCTTTCTTTAACTGTCTATGGTTTCCCCCGACTCATTTCCTGGTTGTCCTTCTCCATAAACAACATGAAATCAAGGAGAGGGTTAACTTTTCCTGCTCCAGGTTTCCCACCGTGGTCAGAAAGAACAGAGGAGACACTTTGTTTCTCTCACTGACTGTAGAGTCACTACTCGCTCTGAAGCTAATCGCCGTCACGAGCCTACTAGCTACGCGGCTCGCAAGCCCAAAGAAGTGTGCGGCCGCGGCGTGCCCGGGTGTGCCTGTTTTGTTTCCGGTCTAGCTAGATCCGAAAGAACGTTAATCTCGCGATAACAAAATTGACGCCGTTAAAATGGGTTTGCGTTGATGCCGTTAATAACGCGTTTAACTGACAGCCCTAATTATGACCAAATACCTTTCTATACATTCCCACTAGTGTTTCAACCTTTTTTGAGCCACGGCACATTTTTTACATTCAAAAAATCCCGCAGCACACCACCAACCAAAAATGTTACAAAATGACACATTGTAGCCTAATACAATATATATAATTTATAATATAAAATGTAGTCTGTCAATTTGTTTATACTCACTTAGTGTGCAACCTGGGCCTGTTTAGATTAACACAAAGCTGACAGGAACTGGCAGGAATCAATCTATCTATCTATCTATCTATCTATCTATCTATCTATCTATCTATCTATCTATCTATCTATCTATCTATCTATCGGTCAGTCTGTCTCATCTATCTATCTATCTATCTATCTATCTATCTATCTATCTATCTATCTATCTGTCTGTCTCATCTATCTATCTATCTATCTATCTGTCAGTCTGTCTCATCTATCTATCTATCTATTTATCTGTCTACCTATTGTCTTACACTGGACAGTAGTGAGCTGTACATCACATTTACAGGTCAGAAAGCAGATGTCAGAATGGAAGCAATGCTGTAGATTTCAACAGTCGCACACACTGCATATGTGAAGATGAGTGTTTCTGAATGTAAAAAAAACAAACACGTTGAGCATAAATAGCAGCCTTGTGTAAAGAATCATAGAAAAAGGCTTTTTTACTTTTTACTTTAGATGTTAAATTACAATTTAATTTTATGTTTGATTTTTGATATAAGGTCAATATTTATTTTTACAAGCGCAATTGTAACTTTTCAATCATGTCTGATTAGATTACTGAAACAATGAATGTCGCTTCTGTGTCTTCCCTTTCCTCTTCCATTGCATTTATATTACTATACTAGGAATGACAGTAATACTGCAAACATATGAGTGCTGTATTTTATTGACAGTTAAATTGGTATTGTTATGGATTGTAAATTTGCGTGTTGCACCTTTTTGCATGTCTGACACTGCCGTCTTCTCTTTTTCCTGACAGAATTGTACAATAAATCTCTACCAGTGAAGTCTCTCTGTCTGTCCACACCTGGGTTTGGTTTTGGTCATTTGAAGTAATAAATAAATGAATACAAATACGATAATGAAATGCTTTTAATAATGGTTTCCTGGAGCCTCGCAAGAAGAAAAGGAGACACTGATTTGAACAGAGTAGTGATTGTTTTTGTGCAAGACCAGCTTTAGCTAATTTGTCCAGTTGAATTCCCTTCCTGGACTGACCCACTGAGCCTTGCCCACAGTGATAGTGATACTCTGGCCAAAATCTCCTATCTGTTACTTCAGTGCTCTCCTGAGAGGATGCACACACACAAACACTGACAGCAGTATACTAAAATGATTCCATATGCCCACCAATTAAACCAACACATTCCTTCCTCCATGCGTGTATCTTGGTACTATTTGTGAAATCCAAAGAGCTTTTTCTGACTCAAACCCTTCAGATTGGATCTCTCTCCCGCAGTCATTCTTTCTTGATTGTTGTGATCCAAAACCAGTTTCACACATCAGCTGAGCTGAGGCTGACATAGCCGATTACTTGACATTCCCAAAGTTCCATTATTTTTCCAATTTCAAGGAAAAAAGGCAGAGCAGAACAGCTCAACCACGAGCTTTAGAGGATGACTCAGTGTGAGGTATTATGGACCATTTGGCAATAAGTAGGGATTGTATGAGTGTATGATATTTGACACAATTATAGGCACGGAGTCAATCATTTCTGCTTGTCAACAGCAGAGAGCGCCAAACCTCTTGAGCTGTTAGAGTTTTAGTGGGGAGCCTGTAATCCCAACAAATAAATTGTTGACCGAAAACTTTACCCAGAATCACCTATTTCCCACACTATGTAGGCCTTCTGCGACCCAGATCTTTTTCAGTTTTTTATGGCATACTATACTGACTTTTCATTACTTTTTATGACAATTTTATGGCATAGGCTACTATACCATGACTTTTTTATGACAAGTTATGACATACTAAACTGACTTTTTATGAAATACTATACTATGACTTTTTTTTATAATTGTATGACATAATATACTGTTATATGTGTTTATATGTTATTTGTTATGGCATGCTATACAAAGATTATTTTATATGACAATTTCTAAGGCATTTGTTTTGGCATGCTATGCTGACTTTTTTGACATACCATACTATGACTATTTAGAACAATTTTATGAGATTTGTCATGACATACTGTACTATACTGTGACGTGTTTATGACACTTTTAAGACATACTATACTATTTTTGACATTTGTTATGGCATACTATACTATGAATTTTTAGGAGAACTTTTTGACAAAATGTTTGACATACTATCCTTTGATGTTTTTACAGACTTTTTTTTTGACATACCATTCTTTGTGGATTTGAACCCCATACCTTCTGGCAATGAGGTAACAGTGCTTTTTATCACTTTTTTTGACATACTATACTATGGTTTTTACAACTTTTTATTGACATACTATACTATGGCTTTTTATCACTTTTTTCGACATACTTTACTAAGGTTTTTTTAATCAATTTTGTCGAAATACTATACTATGAGTTTTTATCATTCTTTTCGACATATTATACTATGACTTTTTTATCACTTTTTTTAAATACTATACCATGACTTTTATCGACATACTATACTATGACTTTTTTATAATTTTTTTCGACATACTATTCTACGACCTTTTCATCACTTTTTCGAAATGCTATAGGACTTTTTATCACTTTTTTCAGCATAGTGTACTATGACTTTTTCATCACTTTTTCCGACATACTATACTTTTACTTTTTTATCAATCTTTTTGACATACTATACTATGACTCTTTTGACATGCTATACTGTCACTTTTATCACTTTTTTCGAAATACTATACTATGCCTTTTTTATCACTTTTTTGAGAGTTGAGCCCCTACAAACAAACAACACCTGTATCTTCCTTATTAGTAGTACATATAGAGTTTGGTGACATGTTGTAATTCCGAGCATAGCTCCACCAAGTTGAACAGATGTTTAAAGTGCTCATATTATTCTCATTTTCAGGTTCATAATTGTATTTTGAGGTTATATCAGAATAGGTTTTCATGGTTTAATTTTCAAAAAACACCATATTTTTGTTGTACTGCACATTGTTGAAGCTCCTCTTCTGTGTTGAGCTCTCTGTTTTAGCTACCGAGTGAGGCATCTCACTTCTTTTCCATCTTTCGCACATGTGTAGTAACTAGGTAAGGACTACTAGCCATTAAGAAGCAGAGTATGAGGGCGTGCCATGCTAGCAGCTAGGCGAGCATTATAACGTGTGTTACAAAGTGACCTAGGTTTGTCACGGAAGTAAAGGCTGGACTACAACAGAGCTGTTTGGAGCATTTTGTGAACAGTGTTTTCTGTTGGAGATGGTAAGTCCCTTTGGGTGGACGTTTTCACTTTGTAAACCTATAACATGCACAAAAAAACACGCAAGTAAATGAAAACAACTGTATGGAGGTGTAGAGCTTTTATATTTACAGATAATTTGATAAATCCATTAATATTAACAACACTGTGAGCTTGTTTGTGAATGTATGGTACTATACTACAATCATTAAACCATTTACAGTTCTATTCTGTTTTCATGGGGCTTCACACTGAGCAGTGTGAAAGCCATTAACTCATGTTAATGTCACACTACCAACTCATAAAACAAAATGTAATACATTGTTAAATGCAATGCCTTACAGCTTTACAGTATGCTCAGGGATCATTATTACGTTAGATACAATCATATCAGAGTGACGGTAGTGAACATCTCAAAACCTACAGAGTACGTTGAATGGCTATAAGCCAACTATTGTTTCTCAGTGGTGTAATTGACCCTTCACCAGCTAAGAAAAGATTCACAGATCTGTCTTGCCAACAGTCAGTTCACACTGTGAATATAATATAATGTCATGTGCGTGGCCTGTATGTAAAGGCCAACACACATCATAGAAGAGTGTTACTCAATGCTTTAACAGTGGACTGGCTTTCTGTTGCACAAGCATCAGGCAGTGCTTTCAGTGTGGGTGTGTCATGTCATTGGGCTTTTTGGCAGGTGTAATCACTTATTGTGTGACAGCTACATGATAAATAATGTAAGAATGAATAACTGGAAACTTTGAGACAGAACAGCTTCATGACAGAGATGGAGCAGTGACATGGGGGACAACATAGAGGCAGAAATCGACAAAACCAATGTCGATATGTTCCCGAAACTATTGCCTAGTGAAAATATGACTATAGTTGTTTTACCCACTAACTCCTAATATGGCATGTCTGCAGGAAGACATGAGCACTTGTATTAGTAAGGCCAACAGCACCCCCTGGCTGTCATAACACACATTCTTTATTATACCCCAGGAAATACTCTGCTTTACATTTGGGGTAGATATAAATCAAATCATGCATCTCATCTTAACTTTAACTATAACTTTGCCTCTAATTAGAAGAACCAGGATCTTGAGATGAGAGTTTAAGTCAAAGTCCCCATTTGATAATACTCATGAGCAAGTCTTTACTCCTTTCACTACACCAAACATGTTGTTCAATAGGATTAATTTCATGACAACAGGCACCAATTCAATAAAAACCATACAGTTCAGTGGCATAACTCATTTATTATTGAATAAAAATTGGACATGAACACATGCAGACTAAAAACCAGTGTAACAAATTGACAACCCTAAAATTCTGAAATTAAGTCTGCATCCCCTGCTGTAAAAAACAAAACAAAAAAAAGGAAAAACAAGTCTATAATCTGTCAGCTGTTTGGAAACTGTACAAAACACAGCTTTAGCAACATACATGTCCAAAAAAAGGAAACAAAAACCACTCACTCACCAGTCCCTTGATGTGCAAACATATTGATCTTTCCTGAATGATCGCTTTTATTTTACATTTATTCATTCGATCCTTCCACTGAGCCGTTTGCTTTTATAAATCAAAGCGTTCACATTGTCAGCAGATATTGATCCATCTTTACACTGTAAATAAGTTTTGTTTTCCCAAAGTCCATAACTTTACATGTAAAACTAAGAACAAAGGGGTAGGCTAGAGAGATGGTAGTGGTGTGTGGAGTGGAGGTATCATGGGAAAATTAAGAAAAACCTATAGGTGGACAGTTCAATGGCAGGTCTAGGACTGATGTCACACTGCATTGGTGTGTGTTCCCTCAACCACTGATCATGTCTGACCTGGTTGGGAAAAAAAAAGGATAGTAAACCTATACATTTTATAAATGTCCTCTAAATGCTGGTAGATACTGCCGCAGGCTGGGTTCCTCAGACGCATACATTTAATCTATAACACATCAAACACCTCTGCCGAATATCAGCTACACGTGTGCTGTTGTGTAGATAAGTCAAAGCAATGAATATTTTATCATCAAGACATGTACATGCAGAAGCTATGTGTAGGATTCAGGCAATTTCAACAGTGTTACCATAAATGCTCCTGATGTCAAGGCTTTATTACAGTTTTTCATAGGGACATTTTCATAATAAAACTAAATGTTTAGTTATTTGGCTTGGGACAAAAACAATGGTATAAGAAAATCAACATTCCTGTAAATCATAGTTTAAATGGTAATTTTCAGGATGCATATGAGAAACCCAGGAGCCCAACTACGTTGGTATTAGGCTGGTAATATACAACCAAACAAGGCAAGTTCTCTCAACCATGGCAGAGGTGCAGCGTTTGGCTTCGAGAGCTGCAATGAATGTGCTGACATTTTTGCAAGTTCTTTGTCAACAACCCCCAAGAAATGTCATCTGACAGGTTGAAGGCAGCAAATATTTAGTTAACCTTTTTAAGAACTTGCAAGATGCGTCTTTCATTAAATGAACAGACCAGGAGTCACACTGATGTTTGCTAACAGTCAATTGTATGTAACAGCATTCAGAGAACATGCCAAATCTGATTTTGTTTCAAGTATACTGAAAATACTTCAGTGACTATCAGTCCTAGAACTTGTGTGTGTTTGCGTGCATGTGTGTGGGTGCGCGCGTGTGTTGTCTCAGCGGCGGTGACGGCTATGTCCTGAATGCCCACTGCTGCTGCTGTGGTGTTTGCTCTTGTGGCTACGCTCCCTCTCTCTGTCCCTGTCGTAGGACCGAGACCTCTCCCTCTCCCTCCTGTCGCCTCGATGGCCACCTCCTCGCTCGTGTTTGTGTTTCTTTGTAGAGAGGTCAAAGGAACTACGGTCTCTGTCCCGTTCCCTCTCTCTGTCCCGTTCCCTGTCTACTTTGACCGGAGTGCGAGACCGCGACCGAGAGCGTGAGCGCTTCCTCTTGTGACCAGATCCTCCACCTCCACTGTTGCTGTGGCGTCCGCTGGTCTTGGAGTCGCTATTGCCATGGTGACTGGTCTTGGACTTGAGGTGGGGGAGGAGGGGTGAGGGCGGATGTCGCCGAGGCGATGGACTGCGACTGTGAGAGCGAGAACGTGAGCGAGAACTGTAAGTCCCTGAGCGACTGCGTCTGCTGTTGTAACTGTGGAAGCAGAAGAGAAAAGAGGAAGATAAGGAATACAATCCGCTAAATAAACAGCTAGAATTATAACATTGGCCTTTGTTGTGAAATGTCATAATTAGTGTATGAATTCTTGAGTTATGGCCAAAAATGCATTTTGTGAGGTCAGAGACATTGACCTCTAAAATCTAATCAGTTCATCCTTAAGCCCAAGTGGATGTTTGTGCCAAATTCTAAGAGATTCTTTCAAGGCGTTTGAGATATTGTGTTGGATGGACGTACAATCCGAAAATATAATGCCTTCGGCCACAGCTGTCACGGAGGCGTAAAAGGGCAGATTAACACATCCTTAATACATTTAGGAGTTATACTATCATACAAGTTAACACTAAGACAAGTAAACTAAGAATGTCTTTACATATTGTAAGTGATCTTACTGTCTGCGAGGGGAGCGGGATCTAGACCGGGAACGCGTTCTTGAACGTGATCCACTTCCGCTCCTGCTATTCCTTCCCATCTTTACGTCTTTCCTTAAGCTGGGGGGGGGGGGGGAAAGAGTAGGCTTATGAAAGACACACTGTTAGATAAATGGCACTACAAGCCAACTCCTACTCCAAAACAAAAGATGATAAACTTAATGGAGGCAAAATAAAACTATTCAGGAAAGTCTGGATGACTATAGCTGAAAGATCATATACTACTAATATACTGCATGCTTGTTTGTTTCTTACCCATTGTGTGGACTCTTGTTGATCTGAGTCCGGCTGTCTGGATCCTTCTTAACTGGTTTGAGGGTCTGGGGGTTTGGGGACTTCTCTTCCACCTTGACCACATTTGGGGAGCAGGGCTTGGAAGCAGGAGAGAAGCCACCCAGTGTGGACAGTGCAGGGGTACCATCAGGGTTCAGGCCTTTAGCCTTCAGCTTGACCTCTGCCAAGAACACCTTCCTCCGCTCTACCTCTTTCTCCAGCTGGTCATAGTTAGGCTGGGGAAGAAATCACACTTAAGTCAGTTTACACACACATTGAGTACTGGCTACCACCTCTGTAGATGGCGTGTTCTACGAGACATTAATGCTCAATGCATTGTTTGTTGCAGTATTCTCCAAAACACCAGAGGTCGTACAAACAAAATAATCTGTGAATAAGCCAGACGCAGTAGAGAGTGGAAGTAAAGGAAAGCAAGCTGCCTGGCAACAGTAGTAAACACATTCATGACACCGCCAAACATTACATCTATCTACTGTAATTATTAACATGATTTACATTAACATTATCTCCAAATCAAAATTATTGTCTGCCTCTAACACTGTTAAGAACACTTTTTTTTTTTTTTATAGCTTTGACAAAGCGATCTCATGTTTTTCCACACTCTCAAGCAAAAATGCTTCTTCTTTTCCCAGTGTGGTGTCTCTCGGACCACATATTTAAGGCCGTTTGCCTCCATGTGGTCTGTACGTGAAGAATCATACAGATGTTTGTGGAAGTGAACCTGCTCGGCCAGTCTTCCCAGCCGACCATGTTGAACTGAAAGCACAGCGTGCATCGAGTTACACAAATTCAGAGGTGCATGACCATGCGCTGCAACAACACGCAGGGCCTTCGCGCTAGACACAACGGACGTGAAGTCATTTTATGTCTCGCGCCAAATACCACAGAGACCATAACCCTAGCTTAACACTGCTGCTAATAGCTTGTCTTGACATACAGCGAAGGAGTCAACGGCAGTGTCATTTACAGCTTAATAGAAGCATGTGATGCACATTTACACTGGGTTAAGAACAGACAATGTCTAAAATTTTTGCAAATCACATGATGATCCAAGGTCATACTAATTCTGTGCTCTCAAAAAAAAGAAAAGAAAAAAAAACCTACCTTCTTCCTGGTGTAGAGTCTAAGGGTGGTGATGCAGACCTCTTTAACATCGTCATCACTAGCTCCAAAAAGCAGGTACCAATTAGGTTTGGATGGCAGAGGTATCTGGGGAAAACACGCACAAAAGGTTACATTTGGAGGGACTATACCGTATAGCTATAGAGGATTTGATGTGACAGCATTTAGTGCAAAAAATAGACTGAATAAATAAGCGTTAATGGCAAGGTGAAAACATGTTTTAGGTAAACAATTTCCTCTTACTTGCAGGGCTCGGGCAGCGAGGAATATGCAGGCACAGGCAATAGTCTCGGCTTGGAATCTCACAAACACGTTTGTCCGCAGGGTATCATTCATGTAGTTCCTATGAAGGCAAACACAACACATAGAAACAAAAACATAGCATCTTCTCACTCATACCCACACCTTCTAAGATGTGTCACAGCTTTAACCATAAATTGTTACTGTAGGTTAATAATCTGCAACATTTGTCTATAGTGTCAACACCTTATCAGGGCTTTATAATTCTTTCCAATTTCTGATAAAGATTTAGATTTTTCATTCCCAATTAAATCCTAGCCAATTCTTAAAACTAAGAAATCTTCACCACTCAGAAATGTGTGGTGGGTGACTTCTGAACAAGCATCAACATTAACTGCTCACTGATATGCTGGAGAATAGGCACTGAGAGCATATTAATCATAAGCCCTGATAACTACAAGACAACATTTTTTTTTAGTTACACAGTACTCAAGTGCGATTTGCATTTTTATCTTTAAAATTTAACTTTGTCCATTTCTCTCTGGGGCATCCATGGGAGTGCTGTATGTCACAGGGAAAGCATGAAGACAGAAATGGGAAATGATCTACTGTAGACCTGCCAAGACCATTTTACCACACTGTGACCTTAGAGTAGCTAAAGACTAATGATGATTGAGACGATGACACATGCCTTGTGCGTTTGTGTGTGGAGGGGGGGAGAGCATGCAGGCATACAGATGCAACCCATCATCAAGAAGCAACACTTCCGACAATGCAGTTTCTACTTTCAGATTGTTATATCTGAGGGAATAGGGAGACACAGCATGTATGGTGGCAAGCACAACAGGTAGATTTTGGGAGTCAGTGTCATGTTGATGTAATCAAATGATGCAACACTGGTCTAATATTCAGACAACCTAAAGTTTGTATAGTTAGTGTCTGAGCCATAGAGACTGCAACATTTCACCTTGATTCGAAAGTTCAACTGCAACAACCTTTTACTTTAAATAAATGCTTTCCAGCCACGACTGGAAACGGACCCCCATAAAACCATGATTGTATTTGTCTGCAACCCCATTTCCTCTATGATTTATCAAAAGATATTAGGTGGCAATCTATGCCTCACTACTTAGGCTGGGTAAAATCTCTGTGCTACAACACAGATCATGTGTCAGTGGGTTGTCTGGGACAATGGGTAAATTAGATAAGCCATGGGAGAGCATTAGGAAAGACAAAATGGCCAGGATGTGAATCAGGCAACTAGAGGGTGGTGTGAGCATCTATGTCCTTAAGAAACATAGAAGTCCTTAAGACAAAAACGTGTGATAACAGAAACATGATGGTAAAACCCTGATAAACTAAGGCACCGCTGATCCTCTCCAGATTAGTATTAGGGCTGTCAATGCAAATTTGTTTAACGCCTCTAATTGTTTCAGGTTCTGTTATGAATGATCATGAAGTCCAGCAAACTGTACAGTTCCCTGGTTTATCACTGCAGACTGGAGTCTCTGAACAGGTCTAACGGGGGTTGAATGTGCATTGGCAGGTCCGCGTTATGTATGAAGCGTCTGGATCCTCGCATTATTATAAAGCTATGATAATCTGGGCACGGGTCACATCTCTTGCCCACTTACTGGCACCGTCTCACTCACTTTTCCTGAACATCCAGTTACTATTTTTCTTTCGTGGTCGTTATTTTCTTTTTCCAGTACCAATGGAAACTAAGGGTGTTTTTGCAACTTCAACATCGAAGATTGTGATGTTTACTGCAACTTCAGTAATATCTGCCATCTTTTACGTTCGACACAGCTAAAATAAAACCGTATAACCGGATAACGGAAACACTGCTATGAGGGTTTCTGGACATTATTTGACATTGTTTTGTGGTGTTCATTGATTTCCAATAATAAATACACATACATTTGAATGAAATGAGTATCTTCCACTCCTGTGTTGAGTGTGATTAAATACTTGCCAAATATCTCTTTAAGGTACATTTTGAACAAACAGAAAATTTGGTTAACTATGGTCAACGCAATTAAATATGTTAATAGATTGACAGCCCTAATTATTATCAAAAGGAACTACAACCACCAGGCTTCAATACTACAACTAATCACGAAGCAGTGAAACGTCCATTATTCAGTGGTGACACTCCAAATGCATACACCCATTCAAATATGTACTGCTCCACTGGAAGTTTGCCACAAGTACTCGTTGAAAACCTGCTACACAGGGACTACTTCCAGTCTAACCTGCCTTCGTCAAATGACCTGACCTGCACTTTGGCAGGTCAGTGTGAAACTGCTATGCCAACGCTACTATACATAACACATGGCCGTTGGATTCTGACTGCTGCGTGGGTGAGACAGGTCCTTGGGAGGCAAAACTGGATCAGCCTGTAAGACAGACACATGTCTGGACACCACGTCAGTTGGGGACAGGACACAGTATACTACTGTAAATACTAAAAAAAATAAAAATAAAAAAGGCAGGTAAACTGGTCAAAAAAGTTATTCTGTTGTGCTAAGTTTACTTCAATGCTAGATGCAAGTAAACTAGAAAAAAAAGTCAGAATATAAATAGATATGTAGCTACTTAGCAAAAATGGGCATTACAGTTGAAACCTTTGTAGCAAGACCAACAAATACAAATCCTTTTGGACACCCAAGAGAAAACAAGACGATGTTGGCTGTTGGTAAAGGCCCGCCCGCCCCCTTCAGTGAATCTTGGCATTGGGATTGGCTGTCTGGAGAGGGCAGCCAACCAATGGGGGGAGCTTCCTGAGGTCATGTGGTTGGAGGAGGCAGAGTTCAGAGGTTCTTTATGTGACTTACCAGCATGGACTACCCTTTAATCAAAGAGTAGAGAGAAAGGACAAAGTTAAACCAAGTTCCCTGGGCACCGCAAATCAAACAGACTTCACAGCAAAGCCATGTAAGGGCAGACAAGAGAGTGAGACACGTAACAGGTTTGCAATAAAATCAAATCGCTCCATCAGAAGAAAAAAAAAAAAAAAAAGAGGTGGAAGGGTTAAAATGGAGTGAGGGAACGTCGCGGTCAGACCTGGGCAAAATGGTTGTTGAATGCTTTTCAAATGTGTGCTTAAAAACACAAGGGGCACTTGAATATCACTTATCTGACAGGTGCTGTTTCCACATATGGGTGTGTCCCAAGATCCTAGCAGATAAATCATGTGTTCTTCAAGTGATTCAACCATTTGAAACTTGTTCAACGTCACTTTTAGCCCAGGTCTGCTGGCACTTCTTGCAGACATGACACAGGTTGCTGCTGTGGGGGGGTCAGTGGAGAACTAGAAAGGAACTTACCAGGCCGTCTGGACCAGTGTCTGGTTCTTCTCACATTCCAGGACTTGAAGGTACATGACGATAATCTGGAATCATAAAATGATTATATGTTAAAAACACAGAAACACCCCAGGTATGACATTGTTCAAACTAAAGGCTGGTTTATGGATCCACGGAGGCTCCACGCAGAGCTTTTGCCGTAGCCTACGTAAGTGGCCTGAAGTTCATACTTGTGCGTTGGTGCGTGCGTCGATCTCTTTAAGAGAATAGCAGGGCCGGCATGTGTGTGTCCGTGGGGAGTGTGTGGTAGTGAGAAAGAGTGACGGTGATTAGCTCTGGAGCGATACAGACACACAAACAAACACGCAACGGCTGAGTGGAGACACGAGGCGTAGAGTCGAGAGAATCGCAAATCGAGAAGAGGAAAGAAAACCCAGAGAAACATCAGAATAGTTAGCTTGGAGAAGATTAAAGTGGAGTGCCGACGCTGAAGAGGTGTACACTACGGCACTTTTCACTTGTCTAACAGCAGTGGTTTAGAACAAACATTCTAAACGATGGCGTGTTTCCCTGCTGAAGAGGACTTTGTCGTAGCTGGTGACTGGTTTTCGTGTTTGAGCTGTGTTTCTTGGACTAACCGCTAACTCCAAGTTGGATTTATGTGTGTTTGCTTCACTGAAGATAACGTCCTGTCGGACGCATCACATACAAGCTACCGTCAGGCCTGCAACTTTTTCCCCTTTTCCTCTTGGCGCGCGCGTGTGTGTGGTAACACAGTGGTTTAATAGGGTTTGAGTACGTTTAACATTGAAACTGCTGTAAAGAGGAATACTTTTGTGTAGCTAGACTGTTTTAAGTGGAAACTGATACGGGTAAAGGGGTAGTTGTGTGTAATATCATTTGAAGAAATATTGCAGTTAGCATACTTGAAGGGTGTGATTTGTGTTGTTTTTTTTGTTATTCAATCTAACGGCTAAACATTATTTGTAAATTGAAGTTATCGTTCAGTAAACAATTCCAGCACAATAGATTTGCAGGTTAAAAGTAGGGTGGTATATGACTAATCCAAAATAGGTCAGGCCTTCGTGGTAGCTACCTTAAAGAAACAAACCCAACACCGCATCATTCCAGTCTAAAGTTACTTATTGAAGCTTGGGCATTGCACTTGACAATGCAAGTTTGTCAAGTCAAATATCATATATGGCTTTAATAGAAAAATGTTTTTGACGCATTGAGATATTGAATCGAAGACATAATCGTAATCAAAATCGGGAGATCAGTGAAGATTCACACCTCTAAGCAGGAAAGGTTAACACTCTCCTTGATTTTATGTTTATGGAGAAGGAGAACCCGAAAAGGAGTAGGGGGAAATAAGCCACAAGCGAGTGACATGCGTCACCGGGATGTGTAGGTACATTTTTGAGAGGCGTCTGTCAGGCTACTGCGTATTGGCCGGCCTATGGTCTCCTACGTACGTACCCACGTACGTACCCACGTACGTACCCACGGCGGTGATTTAACGGCGAAGCATTAAGCAGCCTTTAAGCATGTTCTCATCGGTATTTTCCACCAGGCGCATTTGCGCTGCGTTCCGACCCCCGTGAGCAATCGCGGCCATTTAAGTCAATGCTTGATATTCCACCAGCCGCACCACGGCCCATCCCAGAAGTGTGCGTGTAGCAGCTCTCCGCTAAAGATGTTTATTTTATTTTCATGCGAGCCGCAGGGCGTTCAGACATTTAGACACAAAGTGAAACAGTGAAAGAATCCAGTCAGTTTACAAATACAGTTGTATAAAGCTGCTTCCTGAGTAGTTGCATCTGCATGGGAGGAACAAACGTAAAGCTACAATAGCTAAACTACAAAATTAAAATAGTTACAAGTGTGGCTTAAACTCACCTTGTGAGGATGCTTGACGTGCACACAGAAGCCCAGCTCCTTCAGGACCCGCCGTTCCGCTTTGATGACTTGGTTTTTGGTATTTATGTAGTTCTGATCAAGTATCAATGAACTTGGAGTCCTGGTTTATAAAGGAATCAAAATAAAATAAAGTTTCCCCCTTTCGAAATAAAAGTAATAAAAAAAAAAAGAAAGTGCCCTTTTGATTTCTTGCACTCTTTGCTTTTTCCCATTTCAACCAACTAAAAGCAACAGGTTTAAGTGTTTGCATGCCTGACAGTTTGCTGGGGTCTGTGGACTCCTGTGGTTCTAGTGAAAGCATATGGGATTTGTAGACAGCCCTCAACCTCATTCACACTGTGTCACAGCTTTAAAAGAAATATCAACTCAGGCCATTGGCCACATGACTACCTCAACACGCAACTCAAATTAAACACAAAACCACTATGAGTCACAACTCCTCCTCACCTATTCTGATGTACTGTATACGTCAGTATAATTAATCCTCTTAACTAACCAAATCCACTCACTACTTGACAATAGTGCAGAACGATATCTAGACTCAAAGTAGAGATCAGAAAAATACAGTTTGTCCAATGACTACATTTTGACTTCACTGCAGAACGCTGTACCTGCCTAGAAAACATCTGCTGGTTGAACACAGCAGATTATTTAAATACTGATGCAGACAAACAGATCTACATATTGTTATAGTTTTACAGCAATCATTAAATGCTACAACTTTCTATAATTAAAAACTTGGATTAGATGCATTATGATCTCATTTTGAACTATCAACCTCCTACTTTATGTACCATTTATTATATATATGATCTATATCACAGTAACAGAATAAACCGAACTTGAGAAAAACAGACTGACATCCTTCTAACATTTATGAGTAGTAATTTAGCCTATTTTACAGAACCAACAACAATCAAATTTCAAATCAAAATCTAGTGTTTTATAAATTTAAATGTGAATACTGCCATGCTACAAACCACATGCATGGTAACAGTAAGATGTCTATTACTTTACATGTCTAAATCCACATCTAAATAACAGAGTTGCTACAGGTATATCAAGATTACTGGTACATTTACTTTAATTCCGATTCAAATAACCTACAGATAATTCCAAACTATTAAAAGCTACAGCCCATGCACTGACCCTAAACAAAAACATAACCCGCATGGTATTCAATTAATTATCCTAACTTCAACGAACAAGGAGATATTTCTAGTAAAGCCATGGTAACAGTTGGTGAACGGGGTTTTACTCTTGGAGCACAAACAAAATGCATGGTGAGGAGCAGTCAGTGAAGAAGACTACATTACCCAATGGTCCACAGATTGAAGGACAGATACCAAAAGCTTAAGATTGAACCACAGGAGTCCTCAAAGCGCCCCGGGGGCCAAGGACCTTCGGCCAACCTGTCATCCCTGATCCCAGTGCCCCACGGTGGCTCAGACCACGGGCGTCTCCCACTGGAGGGGGTGGGTTGGCCCTGCATCATGGTTGTCATGCCGACTGCTTCATCTTACGTACCATTCCACATCACCCAGGCTTTGGTAAATGTAGCTGGTCGCTGTTAGTTGGTTGCAAGGGAAAAAAGAAGCCAAGTTAATGCCAAGGTCTATAGTATTGACATAAACATATTTCTATGAAGACAAAAGGCACATGCAAATAAAGCAGTGATGCCTTGTCTTTCAATGCTCAAAATGCAGCCAATTTTGTTTTAAGTGAAATTGTGGAGATATCAATCTCAGTGTAATGTCAAATATATGTAGACAATTACACTTCTGAAACTACCAGTCAAGCGGAAACTGAAAAGTTTTCAAATGGTTTAGAGCACATGGATAAACAGAAGGGCACTTTCACAGCAAAAACAGATCAACATCATACATTATATTGGATAGAACCAAAAGCAATGTAACAAAAACATGTATTATTTCCCAAAAGAGAAGACTGGTTTCAATGACGACACTTACTTTTTGCCTCTGATCTGTCTCAGGTGGTGGAAAACATTGATGACATCTCGTACTCGTCTCGGTGCTTCCTCAATCTTGGAGGCCAAGTTGATACAAGCCATAGCAACAATCTGCAAAGATAATTGAAGCAAAAAGTTGGAAGAAAGAGTTCAATAACCTAAAGACATACATCCAGAGATAGAGTGCCAATACTCGACCAGTAAAAGGTGAAAATAACATGCAGACATAAATTTGTCATTGATCGAGAAATTTTACTATTTATAGTATTTATACTATTGTAGCTACCATTTTAATTAGCTCGTTGTGGGAGAATCCTAACAAATAATGACATGATAATTAATAATGTAAATGCAATCATGTTTTATTGTATCAGTTTACTGTTTCAAACACAACATTTAATATAATATATTAAGTATTGTTAATGATTAACAAAATGTTTGTCAATAAACACTATTTGGATGGCTATTATGAAGTCGCAACTGATGATTATAATACCTTGTTAATGGTTAACAAATAAATACTTTGTAAAGGATCTATTACATTATTTAGATAGCTATTATCAGTGCAGTATTACTTAATATGGATCAATACAAAACAAATTAATTGGGGCTAATTATCGTATGCAGTAGTTGCAACTTTGCAGCCATCCAAATAATGTTTATAGATGGTTTACAAACAATTATTAACCATTGACAAAGTATAACTACTTATATTAATGTATAAACAATAGGCGTTTATATTACACTAAACTGATACAATAACATGCATAATATCATTGCTTATTGTTAGTGTATATTATAAATTCAATATCATTTCAGTTTGTTAAAAATAACTACAAACTTAAGTTTAGTTAACCAGCACTTTGCCATTTATTAATGATGGTTATAATAAAGTGTACCGATTATTGCATCATTATGTTTGTATATTACAATGGACTAGCTAGCTATAGCTAGTGTTAAGAATTTATTCATATTGGCCACTTTTAAAGAGATCATTTCCGATATTTGCTTTTCTCAGACGACAAACCTATCATACATGTATAGTAATATTAACTGCATTACTAATATTAACTTTAGTTAGTTTGTAAATATATTATTACCGATATGATGGCAAAATGTATAGTCACATCGACCCGCCAACCAACCACCATTTTAATCTAGAAAAAAAGTTTGAAGACTGACTGTAAGATAACGTTACTGCTATGTTTACAATAATTGTGTAGCTACATTATTTTAGGTCTTCCACTAGAGAAAAGTAATACTGTTTAGATTCAGTGTCATCTCTGTACTTTGTGCGTTTTGATTTGTTTAGCATTGATCTCCATTATGTCCCCTCTTTGTCTTACAGCAGTTCAAAAAACAACGTATCGACAATATGGCTGCCACGAACGTAACCATGACGTTACGTTACCGTGTAACCAGCGGCCCGACAATGAGCCATAAGCTTAAACGGACTTACCTCAAAACTGTGCTTGACGAAGGACTTGGAGTAGAAAAAACGATGAAACAGCACCTGACCCGTTGCCATTGCCACCTGACGAGAAAAATACAGTGTGACGTTTGGACTTCGTCTTGTATAAGCTTGCCTAACCTTGCACAATGGACCGCCGCCATTTTAACTATCGTTACACCACGCCAACGTGAAAAGGCTAATTTAGCAAACAGCTAACAACCAGGCCGCGACGTGTTGAGGACTAGAAATACATTTTTGCTTATTGTGAATAAACCAAACACCAACATATATAATATGAGGTAACGTTGGCCATACTATTCAAGAAGGTTTACCTGGGGTAACCGGAGAAGAATGCCCGCCGACTGAATCACTTCACAGCCGAGTATGCGAAGGTCGGTCTCTGTGTCCAGGTCGAGGCCGTCGAGCATCGACGGCGTCGGAGAAAACCTTTCCTCCGGTATGAGCGAATTGTCGATCGTAAGGTACACTTCCGAATAAACTTTGTCACCAATGAGGATGCCATCGTTGTTTGTGGATGCAGTGGAGGATACAGAAAGGGGACCTGCAGCCATCTTCATCCGAAAAACAGCGATAATTGGTTGTTATCAGAAAAGCTCTGCCAGCCTCGACGGAACGATGGCGGAGCAGGGTGACTGACAGAACGTGACGTCACCGTCTTGTTGAGACTCAAACGTGCGTGCACATCCGCGATGGTAAAATAGTTCCTCAATATTAAATCGTTAAACAAAAACTGCACGACTTTATATATATATATATATATATATATATATATATATATATATATATATATATATATATATATATATATATATATATGAAGGAAGCATGAGGTAATGTAGCCTACTAAAACGGATCTGTTTATTAACTATTTATTTGTGTATGTGTGCATTGACTGTAACACGTTTTAAAACTTACTGTAAATCAAGCAGTCAGGCCGTAAAAAGGCAGACCTCATTACTAAGGAGCCGTCACACCCCCTTACTTATTGTTATAAGAACTCCTTCATTCCCAGTGCAATATCCTCTTAATACGAGGCAAAATAGACTACCACCACTTTTTTTAATGCAGTTTGCACACCATCTCTTATTTGCTTATGGAATTGTTGTTGTAGTTGTTTGCTTTCATGTGTTTGCTTTCATGTGGTCTGTGTTTTCTATAATTGCAATAAAGCTTTTTGAATCTTGAATTGGTCACTCATTTACCCTTCTTTTGTATCCTTTATATATATATATATATATATATATATATATATATATATATATATATATATATATATATATATATATATATACAAATAAATAGTTAATAAACAGATCAGTTTTAGTACATTACCTCATGCTTCCTTCAAAAGCTCGGCCTATCAAAAGTATTTTAGATGAAAAATGAACCCTCAAACAAAAATAGTTGTTGATCATAACTTTTTAGTTAACTAGTGGTAGTTGTTATTATACGGGACTCGGGAGCTTGGTTTTACCATTAATTATAGCACTACTATTATATTTTCTTATTAAATGTCATATCGCATGTTGGCAATACAATCATCTCATTAGCTAGTGTTCATTATTGTAGTGAGTGTTTCCGACATCACCCGAAGGCAACAGAAGGAAGCGACTCACCACTAACGGTTTCTGTGACGTACTTTACGGGAAAGTCCGGACTTCTCACATATAGAACATATCCATCCGCCAATAAAAAAAGAAAGAAATAGTCATAGCCAATACTAAGCAGATTATATTATGAAATCAATGTTTGCACGCGTCATTTACACACAGTGTACAGGAAGTCAGTAATGTCTACTCGTTCTAATTATACATCCGTGTGTCTACTTTGTAATTGTCTATGTTAGCATTTAAAGCAGCAACCCAGGGAGAGCAGGGCAAAAAGGTTCAAGACAAAATATGCGCTTAATTTTAAGAGTCTGGGATTGATTGTGTCAAAGAAGGTGCAGCTTCAAATGAACAGTTCAGTGCAGGGAACATTGTGTTCACATTGTGTTTTAGGCTACTGTTCGGCCTCCAGGATTTTGTAGCCTGAAGCCCTGCAGTAACTAAAAATGGACAGCAGAGAGAACTGGAGACCCACCAGTTAAGGTTTCTGAAAATCTGCGCCCCAAGTTAAGCAGTGGGCTTCCTGGGGTTAGTTTTTCCTTGAGGATTTATACACTGACCTTGTGCCGAACCCCCACCAACGACTTGATGCTGCAGTTAAGTCTCTGCAATGTTTGACACAGTTGTACTGCCAACAAGTGACTTATGGGCCTGTGTGTGTGTGTGGGTGTGTGTGTGTGTTGTACTGTAGCCTGTGTGTTTTTGTGAATGTATCTATATTCACAAACATTGGGTTTACTGTCTCTGTTGTTTTGTTGGCAAATACAGCAATTGGCCTGCACAGGGCCCCAAAACCCAAGTTTCACTGCAAGTCATTTGGTATTTGGTAATTTGATTAATTGCAAATTTGTTAGGGAATTTGCAGCACAATAGTAAAATAGAAACTGTGGCGGATCCTGCTAATCTCCTAATCTTGAGGCCCTGTGTTAGAAGAGCTCTAGGTGAAAATCAAGTTTTACCATCTTACCATCTTCAACAGAAAACACTGTTCACAAACAGCTCCAAACAGCTCTATTGTAGTCCAGCCTTTACTTCCGTGACGAACGCTCATCACTTTGTAACACACGTTATAATGCTCGCCTAGCTACTAGCGTGGCACGCCCTCATACTGTGCAACTAACTAACTAGCAAAACAATTCCTATTCTATCTTATCAATCATCTTATGGCACCTCAGATTGAACTTGTGACCAACTGAACTGGTTTATATACAGTATGCTCACATGGTGCACCCTGGGTCCCACTAACAGTTTAATCCTGCCATGGTTGGTTATTTCCTAAGGTAATGCGTTTGTATGTGTGTGTCTGCGTACATCTAAAGCTATTGTAAGCAATATAGCTGTAATCATGCAAACATGGCATAAGGGTATACTTATACCCCCCCCCCCCCCCCCCCCCCCCCCCACACACACACACACACACACACACACACACACACACACACACACACACACACTTATACACCAGATGAGGTGGGAGACTGAGGTCTCATTGTCCCTGTCATTACCCAACACCTACAACCAGCACCTTCGGCCCCCGCACTTACGCAGTTACCACGATGACAAGAATACTGAGCATTCTTTCTCCAGTTGCCCGGGCTACACTAATTATAGGGTGTGGGAGGGCTCACGGGACGGCAGAATTCCGGAACGACCATAAAGACGAGGAGAGAGGCGTTCAGGGACGCCCAGTGACGAACAAGGGCTTAGTTATACACACACGCCACTCCCTGGAGCGTGTGTGTGTGTGTGTGTGTGTGTGTGTGTGTCTGTGTTTACGAGCAACTCGCACAGATTCCCCAGGGACATGTGTGCATGCCTGCCCTGCATGATGATGAATAACTGCAAGGAGATCACATTTCAAATGTGTGTGCAAGGCATGTGTGTATATATGAATGTTTATGTGTGGGCACTTGTTAAGGGTGATTCAATTTGAATGTTTAAGATCATTCATCTCAATGTGATTGGGCATTATGTTGTGTGCCTGTTAAACACATCAAGATGGAGAACGTTTTTCTAAGAGTTGTATCAGGCCAGATCTCTCTCACACACATGTCCCATGGCTCTTTCTCAAATACACAAACCAGGAGAAACACCAGGTCAAGGGCTACAAAGCAAGGGCATATACAAAGGAAAAAGCCCAGTAAAAGAGCAGGGGGGGTAGAAAAGAGGGAGCTGACTGTGTTGTGAGGGAAACAGGAGACATAAAGTATGTGGTCAGAGCTTACAGTGAGTGTGTCAAAGACAAGGAGAGTGTGTATTGTGGCATTAAGTAAGAGCAGGGAGAGTGTGTTAAGGCCTCCTAGGAGTATTATCTTTTCAAATACACAGCAGACATGCAGGTCCCAGTGGGAGGAAATTTAACAGGGATAAAAACAAATATCAGTCAGAAGTGCATTTGCAGGGAGAATGTGAGCAATTGTCAAAAGGTCAGCATATGTCTGGAATAGTATCCATATGGGTGAAAAAGGAAGACAATTATTCTTTTCTCGTTCTTTCACTTTGAGGAATATAAAGTGAGTGCACAGAAATGAAATGGCTTTTTAAAAAGATTAAATAGATTTCACATTCTCACCAGTATGTAATGTCTTCCTTTTACACACACACACAAACACTCGAATAGCCTACTCTAAAAGTCACACACACACACACACACACACACACACACACACACACACACACACACACACACACACACACACACACACACACACACACACACACACACACACACACACACACACACGCACACCATTGTGATGATGACCATATAATCTATGTCCTTCGGTGGTATTGTGGATTGCAAAAAGTGAGCGATTGTGGTGTTATTACGGAAACAATCACTCACTGGAGACCCTCACACATGGCAAAGTGAGTGCAGTGAGTAAACACACACAATCACACACTCAAACACAGGAAGTCAGCTGCAAAGCACAAAAGAAAATGCTACCTTTATCACATAAACATAATATGTATTTTTTTTATCACATAAACATAATATGTATTTTTTTTATCACATAAACATAATATGTATTGTTGTTTTTTATAAAGGGGCATTTAGGGATTGTTAATTGCAGAGGGCGATTTATTAGAAAATCTTATGCAACCAAAGTTTTCAAATGAAGAAAGTAAATAAATGTCTTAATCGAGAATTCGTGACAGGCAACTTCAGGAAAAAACACGAACAGGTTTGTTATATGTTGTAGGAAATGTTCTATTTTAACCCTGCTGACCAAAACAGGAGAGGTAGAAAATTGTTTTAATGGCACAGAGTGTTCATTGTTTTATATTTCAGAATATCCTCAATCTCCGCACTGGCCCTAATTTTTAGCAGATAAACCATATGTGTGTGTTTTGGCAAACAGAGGAAACGTTGGCAGGATAAAATCATTATTATCCCACCTTTCTGTGAGAACAATGTGCACATGCATTGTCTTACAGATGGGTTGGAATTGAGGGACACTGGGAAGTCAAACTAAAAGCTTTCCATGTGGTCAGTAAGCGGGGAAATGAGTTCCATGCCACACACACTTCATGCATTTCTCCCAGATCATGCCAATTCATCCCAAATGTAGAGGGAGAGGAAGAGAGAGAGGGAGGGAGGGATGGAAAGACCTTGCACGGAGTGAATGATGTCAATAACACACAATGCCTGAGGGGTGAGGGCTGGGTAATTGGTATGTGTGCATGTGTGCATGTGTGAGTGTGCGTGTCTGGGGGTGCTTGCCTTACATTTTTTTTTTTGTCTGCCTTTTGTTTGTGTCCACAGGTCGCAAAGGACACACTGTCATGCTCCTTCAGCCCTGCCCTTGTGACAGGCTGTATCTGTGTGTGTTTGCATGTGTCTGTATGAACATGTGTGTGTGTGTTTACTATGTACGTGCGTGGATATTTGTCTGTGAAATCCTGTGCGTGCCACTGAGACTGCGTGAGTCGGGTTGTGAGAACACAAGTGCATGTCTGTCAGAGGGTATGTGTCTGGGAGTTTACTGCTGTACCAGCAGGACTCAGTAGTTGTGTCGTGTGTATAAAGTGTGTGCTTATGTGTACAAAAGTGTGTGTGTGTGTGTGTGTGACTTTTAGAGTAGGCTATTCGAGGGATATTTGACTAAATTGTATTATGTATTATTAAATTCTAAGGGAAGAATAAAAATACAATTCAAATAATATAATTAATATTAAAATAATATTTCAAAACAACATTGAAATTATGTTTTATTTTTTAACAGGTGCAATAGCTGTTAAATACATATATGGTCCTTCATTCAGATTGCTCTTTACAGTCTCTCCTTCCTCTCCATCGCCAAACTGACCTTACTTTTGACTTCGCTCGCGCTGCTGCTGGCTTTCAGTCTCGGCAGTGTCCCCTCTCGTCTTTTTTCTCCACCACGATTAAAAGACTCAAAACTCCTCCCTGCTCTTCCTCCATCTGTGCCCTGGCCTCTGTCTTTGTCTGTGCAGGCAGGAGAGGGTCGCAGTGTGTTTGGGGAGTTCAAAGAGCGAGTAAGAGGTACCCGGGTCTGACCATGGAGATGGTAATGCTTGTTCCCTGGGGGAGTTAGTCTCTCCATGGGGTTTGGAGGAGACCTGGAGGAACCCTGATGAGACGCTAGGGATCGCAGCCCAAGAAGCTTCTCTTGAGCTTGAGAGAGGGCAGCAGTCAGCTCCTCCCTCTCCTCACACTCCTTTCTTACTGTCTCCTGGAGAAACGCCACCTGGAGGAACAACAAGTACTGTTTCAGCAAATCATTTAGTGCAAGTCATCAAAAAAATATTCTCTTTCCTTCAAGCCAAAAAATGATAACTTCATATCAGTCTAAAGAAACAGTTCAATGTTTTGGGAAATACGTCTACTCACTTTCTTTCGGAAAGTGAGATGAGAAAATCAATATAAACTCATGTCTGTGAGGTAAGTAGAGAGCTCGAGTCAGTGTGTGTTTAGCTTAGCTTAGCATAAAGACTGAAAACTTGGAGAAACTAACCTGGCTCTGTCCAAAGTTTAAAAAACACACCAATACCTCTAAAACTGACTTATTTACAAAGCTTGTTTGTTTAACTGGTACAGTAACAGAAATGTAAAAATGTTTACATTTGTGAGAACACTATAATACTAACATAATGAAAGACACTCGGTCAACAAGACCCACACAGGAAAGATACCCTAACACAGTCACAGTGATCCAATATCACCATCAGAACAGGAAAGCAAAAACTACATAGATGCAATAATCACAAATTAGATTAGAACATAAGATGTTGCACACAGAAATACAGCATACAGACACAAACTGATCAGCTTGTGTCTGTATGCTGTATGTATGACTCGAGTCTGTAGCTTGTTGTGTCTGTATGCTGCGTATATATATATATAGTGTGTGTGTGTGTGTGTATATATATTAAAAAAAAAACAGTGCAGTAAAAAATTAACGCAAATTAATCCATTCCATATTGACCTTTCACCCAGAGCCATTCTGACTGTAAAATGGAGGAAGACGAGAGAATGCGCAACAGAAACATTGTTGCTGCACGTGACGCTAGTTTCTTTAACTGTCTATGGTTAACACAACACTCAACAGCAGGTAACGTTAGCCTTCTGCTAGCTAGTAGCTGGATTAAACACAGTCAAAATACTGACAGCTAACGTTAAATGATGTAAAGTTTGACTGTGTTTCTGCCGTTGTCGGAAAAACACAGACGGAGATGGTGCGTTCAATGAAACTGGTCATCTACATCCTCGCGGTGCATTCATAGTTATTGTAAAATACCCTTTTGAATTTATTTCCTCAGCATATTAGGTCATATTGTTAATTGTTATATATATATATGTGTCATTATTTGAACAGTGATAATAATAATAACAATTGTTTTTTTTACTTTAATGTCACTAATGCTGATTATTCATTGATTAATTTGAATTGAAATATGTAAAATACTTTCACAGCAAAAATGATGTATGCGATTAATTTAGATTAATTAATCACAGAGTCTGTAATTAATTTGATTACATTTTTTAATCGACTGAGCCCTAATATGTATATATATTCAGATGTAGATAAAAAATATATATACACACATACAGTGTGTGTGTATTTCTTTCCAGAATCACAAAACAAAACACATTAAAATCGTTAGTGCTGGGAGGTTACCATGTGATTCATTATACTGTTTACATCTTCAGGTCTACTGAGACATAGAGCCTCTTTCACTGAATTAAATCTGATTAAAACAAACTACAGCTCTTGTTATGTGACAGCCAGACAGAAAAAGGAAAGCTGCTCACTTCAAGTGACGAGCCAAAGTTTAAAAAATAAAATAACAATACTGCTCTCGCAGGGCCCTTTATAGCTTTCTCATCACTTGCATGCATTTCCTACCAATATGGCGCACAGCCTTAAACACTGCTCACTAGCTCATTTAATTACAAACATGTGCCATTTAAATGGTTTACGTCATTTTGACCATCTGCTGTTTGATAACAGACACGTATTGTACGCATCCCTAAATGATTGGGTGACAAACTTAAATACTAGACTTTAACAGACACTTAAATAAAGAGTCAGTCATTAGCTCTCACATTTGGCACATATGTTCTATTAAAACAACACTGTGGCTGCTGCTAAGCAAGTAATAATTACAGAATAATGGTGAAAGCTAAAACATGGTTACATAGTTACAATGGCTTAAAGTAATACTCTTGAAGATTTTCATTTAAATAAATGTCTGTTAAGTCACTATCTACTGTATCACCAAATGAGGTAACACAATGGTGATTGAGCCTATGGCCCACTGATGAAAGCAATGAAAGAAAATTATACTGCTGTTTACATTCCTCCTTATGCAAATTCAATAAATGCACTACACTATCGCACACAACTGTTTTTTTTTTGTTTTTTGTTCATCTTGTGTAGCATAAAGGGACTACAACCGCACGTTGTTGTGCAACTCTGTGTTGTACAATGATAATAAATTAACCTTGAACCACGTAAGAGGAATAATGTGTCATTTCATCTAACCATAGATTGGAAATTTAGTGGACAAAGCTTCCGGGTCTGAGAAGTGAAGCCAATGTGGAAGTGCCTTAAACCTGCATTCTATCTTATTTCCATCAGGTTGCAAAAAGAACTCCGTTTCTAGAGAAGTCTATGGGAAAATGACCCTACTTCTCACTTGATTTATTACCTTAGTAAACATTGTCATAATGAGTTTATGGTCTCAATCGCTAGTTTCAAGTCTTCTTCAATACAGCAGGATTTACATTTCTTTAATCATGGTCCCATTTATTTTAAAATAGACGATAAAGCAGGGGATGCTTTAGGGGCGTGGCTACACACTGATCTGTCAGTCAGGACCACGGGGGCAAGCCTGCCTCCTCAGAGTGAAGCCTCCTATGGCGCCATTTTGATGCTAATAAACCATCACCCCCCGTTAGCATCCCATTCACTGCCATTCATTTTGGCGTCACTTTGACAGTGAATAACTTTACATCTGAAGACTTCATTTGACCATTGTTTATTTCTAAAGAAACACGACAATGTATAAAATGCTCCATTACCTTGTATCTCACGTTATGGCTCCGTAGCAGACGTTTTAGTAAAAATAGGCTAACGATTGTGTCACACGACTTACTGTTGCATAGTAGAGGAATTACCGTATAGTACAGGAGAAGCTCGCAGGCCGTTTCGATTTACATTAGCTGTTTAAGTTTAATTGCTACTATTAACTAGCATTTTAGTTAGCAATAATTATCCTGTGCCTACGTTATCTCCTTACATATACGTACGCCCCCCGTCTCTGCAAGATTGGGAATGATTGAGATTTCTCTTGGCACAGCTACCAGAAGACTTACAACGTTCAGACACGTTGCTCACGTCACATCTATGGCGGCAAGCTCAGTTTGCAGCTGCGCAGTAACGCTCAATCATCACCGGAAAAGTGCTTCTAATAGACTTCACTCGTCTTCGTCCAGAGCAACGGGATATGTTGGTCCACTTCTTCTATGTCAATGGTCAGGACAGAGGCTTAGCAATGCTAACCATGGCACTGTGTACGTTAAAATGTGAACTTGTTTTTGGGTGTTGTCCGTGTTTTAATCTTGAACTTTGACCCTCTCACTGTGTGTTTTCACTTCATCAAAGTTAGTTGGGACATTTTGGTCGCCAAGAAATGCCTTAGGGCCCATTCAGACCAAATTAAGTAATCACGCGATTTTCCGCAGGGTTTGTGCGGCAGTGTGGGAGTGTCACTAAAACGGCCTATTTGTGTGACGTCCTGTTGTGTTCTTTAATCCCCCAATGTAGCTCAAGTAGACTTTATATTTCACAGTTACTGTTTTTCGTCAGATCATTTATAGATTTAGACATTTCCGACTGCACTTGAAGGCAGCTTTATTTCACTAAGAAAGAGAGAAAGAAAAGAAAAGAGAAGAGCGAGACAGATCGACTGTGCTTTGTTGTTTGGCAAACATTCAGCTGTTACATAAACTCCTGGGCAGTTCAGTACTTGTGTTTGGTGTTTTAAAACTTTCTTGTAGCAGCGATAGAGACAGTGATGTTTCCTGTTTCCTGTACGGGACTCTCACACTGCCTCAAAACGGACTGACAAGTCGACAAGTCTGATCACATGATTTGGTTTTTTTTCCCGCTGCAAGCCCGCTGTGGTTTTTTGCGTGTCCCCCCTGCGGCACCCCCTAAACGCACTACCCCCATTCAAAATAAATGGAAAGACCTGTGTTTTTGCCGCACCGTCTGCTAACCAAGCTAGTGTTAGCTGGTAACTTTAGAAAATGTGTTGCAGATTTTCTGTTCTGCCGTACATGCAGATGAATGGAGGCAGTACCCCGGAGGTCCGCGATTACCAGCAGGTAAAACTCCGCTGAATGACTCGTATGAGAAGGGTTGAAAATCTGCAACTTTCCCTCTTTAGCGTTTAGCTTAGCGCAGCACCATTGCAACCATAAACAACACTGGCTTGGCCATATCATCCTCCCCAGAACGTCTCTTGTCAAAAATAGTCACATCCGGTTGCAAAAAACAAGATGGAGGCGCCCGTATCGCCAAACTCGAGGCTTCAAAACAGCACTCCACAAACCAATAGGGGACGTCACGGACGGTATGTCCACTAACTTTATGTCTATGCTTCTACTATGTTAAGCTTCCAATGCATCTCTAGGCTAACATTGATGTCAAATATCACATGAAACCCCTTCAATTATTAAACCTAAATTACCCGTTGAATAAAATGAAACTAAAATAGAGTAACATATGAATTTTAATAAATATTCTGATAATGTTCTGTTTATATTCTGACTGTACGAACTAATAAGTAATAGCGTTGTGTGTGTTTCTGAGGGTTAAATGCAGTATGTATCTCTCTACTGCCAGGTGCTTAAACACTGTATGCACATGTTGCCTCTGTGCGTGTATGTCCAAATCTGGTCCTGACTGTTCGGTGAGGGAAATCCCCAATGATGAAAGAAATATAGTAAATGTGTGGATTCTCTCTTTTTACGCTCATATTTTGCATATGGTTTTCTTTTTATGTGTCTGTAATTGTTAACATATGTCTATGTGTTAATAGGTGCCTATATGCCACAATATCCATGTTCAATGTGCAGTGTGTCACACCTTATGCCATTGTATGCAATTATTGTGAGAGTGTGTGTGACAGTTTGCACACACATGTTTGGCCACTTCCTTTCTGTGTGTGTATGCAAGACTTGGAGTGTGAGTCTCCTTCCTCCCTGTTTATATGCAGGCATGGATTAGCTCCTGGGTGTGTGTGTGTGTGTGTGTGTGTGTGTGTGTGTGTGTGATGTCTTGCATGCCAGTCTAGCTGCAGAGAGAGACAGACATCATTAGGGGCTCCTAGTGAGAGCAGGGTTACAGGGCTATTAGGTGGAAGTCACATGCAGACCCACAGAGCCCCTGCTTTTAATCTAACACTGTAAACCACATTCCAGCGGCAACACACACACATGTGCACATTCACTTATGCAGAAAACACAGTGAAACACCCTAATCAACGTACAGTAGGGCTGCACAAGTATGGCCAAATTGATAATCACGATTGTTTTGATCAATATTGAGATCACGATTAATTAACACGATTATTTGTTGATTTTAACCAAAACAAATTGTATTGTCACATAGGCTAATTATAACTGCTATCACATGCATATTGTGCTACATTCCTGCTAATACATCCATATTGTGCATCCATATTGTGCTACATTCCTCCTTTGTTGAAGGATACTATGAAGGAGTAATGCCATTTCAGCTGTTGTGCGACCGCTTTTCACACTTGCGCGTTTGCCGTGACAAAGCAAGGCAAGGCAAGGCAGCTTTATTTGTATAGCACATTTCAGCAACAGGGCAATTCAAAGTGCTTTACATGAAAACGATTAAAATACAAGAATAAAAGTTACAGTGCAGTATAAGAAATTAAACGTTAAAGAACAGTTAAAAACAGTTAAAAATATAAAAGCAGATAAAATACGAGATTTTATGGTGCTAGTATGGGACAATGTATAAGCCATTGCTCTATACACGTAATCCACCTGCAATCCTTGCTGTTCCCAGAACGGGCCGGTCCCACCGGTCTTACTTTTTAATTTCTCTTTATATGCTTATATAGATTTTCATACAGTTTCAACAATGCAACTTAAGTACAAGAAATGAACAATTATTTAACGAAAGGCAACATCAAAAAGAAAGGTCTTCAGCTTTGATTTAAAAGAACTGAGAGTTGCAGCGGACCTGCAGTTTTCTGGGAGTTTGTTCCAGATATGTGGAGCATAAAAACTGAACGCTGCTGTTCTGACTCTGGGGACAGAAAGCAGAGGAGAGGTCTGGGTGGTTCGTAGTTTACTAGCAGATCAGAAATGTATTTTGGACCTAAACCGTTTAGTGATTTAGAAACCAGCAAAAGTATTTTGAAATCAATTCTTTGAAGCACTGGAAGCCAGTGTAAAGACTTCAGAACTGGAGCAATGTGATCCACTTTCTTGGTCTTAGTGAGGACTCGAGCAGCAGCGTTCTGACTGAGCTGCAGCTGTCTGATATTTTAGGGAAACCTGTAAATAACACTGTTACAGTAGTCACGTCTACTGAAGATAAAAGCATGGACAAGTTTTTCCAAATCCTGCTGAGACATAAGTCCCTTAACCCTTGATATATTCTTAAGGTAGTTATAGGCTGACTTTGTAATTGTTTTAATGTGGCTGTTGAAATTCAGGTCTGAGTCCATAATTACACCAAGATTTCTGGCTTTGTCGGTTGTTTTTAACATTGTCGTTTGAAGCTGAGTGCTGACTTTTAATCGTTCCTCTTCTTTAATTTAAGAAAGTTCTGGCACATCCAGTCGTTAATTTGTTCAATGCACTTAGTCAGTGTTTGTATTGGACTATAGTCTCCTGGTGATAAGGTTATGTAAATCTGTGTGTCGTCCGCATAACTATGGTAACTTATTTTGTTGTTTTCCATAATCTGAGCCAGTGGAAGCATGTAGAGGCCCCAGAACGGAGCCTTGGGGAACTCTGCACGTCATATTTGTACGCTCAGATGTATAATTACCTATAGATACAAAGTAGTCCCTATTCTTTAAATAGGATTCAAACCAGTTTAGGACTGAGCCAGAAAGGCCAACCCAGTTTTCCAATCGGTCTAGTAATATGTCATGGTCGACCGACTGTAGTTTTGCCACTATCTGTGTTTAAGTGGATGTCATTAAATACTTTAACAAGAGCTGTCTCAGTGCTGTGGTGTGGTCGATACCCGACTGGAAGGCATCAAAACCATTGTTTAGTGACAACAAAAGGTTGAGTTGTTGAAAAAACGCTTTTTCAATGATTTTTTTTTAAGAATGTAAGGTTTGATATCGGCCTGTAGTTGCTCATTAGTGCCGTGTCTAGATTGTTCTTTTTTAAGAGTGGCTTGATGACTGCAGTTTTCAGGGCCTGTGGGAAGATACCTAAGAGAAGAGACGTGTTTACAATCTGTAAAAGAAACAATTTGAAACATTTTTGAAAAGGCCCGTTGGTAGAATATCAAGGCAACAGGAGGAGGTTTTCAGATGTTGTATAATGTCCTCCAGGTTTTTATGGCTGAGCATATGAAATTTTGTCATATTGGAATTTGTTTTGCCTGGACAGTGTGACAACACATACCCCATACTTGATATGGAGGCACTGACTAATTTTCTGAATTTTGTCTTCGAAAAAGGAGGCAAAATCATTGCAGGCCTTGGTAGATAAAAATTCAGCTGCTACTGGTACTGGAGGGTTTGTTAACCTATCAACAGTAGCAAACAAAGCACGTGAATTATTATTGTTTCTGGCGATAATGTCAGAGAAGAAGGACCGCCTTGCATTCCTCAGTTCCAAATTATAAATGCGAAGTAAATAAATGCAACACAATTTTATGTTTCGGACGAAATTAGCAATGCGGATTTCAGCGCCTCATTACGGTGCCACTTAAATGTTTGCGTTGCGCTCTGATGCTCCGAAACAAACATCGCTGCATGTCATGCTAGTAAACACTAATAGCATGTTACACAGCAGGTAACGTTAGCCTACCATTAGCTGCATTAGTAACTGGATTAAACGCGGCTAAAATGCTGACAGCTAAACAGTGTAGTGTGACTGTATTTCACTGTAGAGGATTCCAACAGCGGGATGTACAACAGTCTGCCGCTAAAGCTATGAGCTAAAAGACACACACTAGCACTGGTCACTGCTGTTGTCTGAAAAACAACACAGACGGGACAAAATGTTGCGTTTACTGGTAAACTGGTAAACCTCGGGACCGACTTATGACCAACTGCTACCTGTTGTGGAATTGTCCTCACGTTACTTACTCTGTCCTCTGTGACTGTCTACATCTAGAAACTAAGCTGCGCTTTGCAGGGAACAACTCTGATTGGCTCACAGAGGCACGTGATCAGACAGCGGAGTGCAAAAAAAAAAAGAAAAAAAAAAAAAAACTTTGATACGGAGCGTTCTATGAACGGAATGACGCATTTTAAATATCGCTCGATCACGGAAATTTGATCGTGGGAAGCCCAAATCGTGATCGTGATTAAAATTAGATTAATTGTGCAGCCCTAACGTACAGTACATAGGTATGCTATTAGGCTTGCATTTGGACAGACTAGCACACCCAAATGCAGTTAAACATATAACACAGACACTACTTTTTGACCTTGTGTTGTGTGTCCTATGTGTTATGTGTGTGTGTGACCTCAGTGCTGTTGGTGGTTAAAGGTCAGGGGACTAAAGATTATTAAAAGGGGACTAAGATAATAAACATAATATAAACTTTTCAATTAAAATTTGCCAGACAAAACACATTCACACACACATATATTGTTATTGCATTAATATGTTCAATGATATTGTCATGGTGAAGAAGACAATCCAAACGTTCAGAGACTATGAAACCTCCTGGACTTCTTAGAAGAAGACACAGGACTAGGCTTTTCAATCATGACTGCGTTGAAGAATTCTGGGAAGTATTGTTCAAGCTTGTACTCTTAAGTAGTAAAGTGGTGACAATGGTGTGCTGATTTATTGGATACAACCATAAGCAGGGGCCACATAAGGTTATCAGGTTTAGCATTTGTTGGTAGAGGCGCCCTATGAGATACAAAGTTTATGAAAAAAATAGCAAATATGTCCTTCAAACGCTTACAGCAGCACAGTTCTGATTTTTCTTTTTTTTCTTTGTTCAGTTTATGTGACAATGAAATTGATTTTAACTGATTTCAGTTGTTCAGTCCTAAAATGACTCTTTCAGAGATCGATCTTGAAAATTGATCTGGGTAAAAGGTCACTCATATTCTTCAGCACTTAATGATGAAAATGCCTCGACATTGCAACAGTTTCTTGGCAACAGAACGATATCACAAGGTCATGATCAAAACCTGATTATCTCTAACCAACACACAAACACGCACACACACGCACACACACGCACGCACACACACACATCCAAAGATCAATACAACTTTTCTAAAGAACATGGGGATTGAAGCTTGGATTTGAATTAGATAAGAACTTAGAGGGATCATTAGAGACAGAACTAAGGAACAGTGTTAAAACGCTAGAAAGAGAGAAAGATAAATCAAAGGTCATCTAAAAGGGATTATACTGATTGATCTGCTCCAAAACTCACGACACAGCACAGTAAAAAAATGGCCCCTTTAAATTAGATGAGAAAGAACAGAAAGAAAGAGGTGGTGGGGGGAAGGAGCTGCTGTGCTGAAGGTCCATGAATCACATAAAAGAGCATGTCAGCTGTGAAATTGGCAGCAGGGCACCTTGAATCTGGACAGGCACTATGAGAGGTAGGCGGTTGAAGAGACAGTGGGTGAACAAAAAATGAGGACTGTTAGAGGGCTGTCAGACTGCAGGAGGACAATGCTGAGCTGGATGAGAGGGTGAGGGGGAGGAGAAGGAAAGGAGGTGATGAAGGAGCGCTGAGAAGAGGATATGAGGCACTGACTTGACTTAGTGACCTTTAGACTTGGAATGGATGCCCATCTTCCACCTTGATTGATGGGTTGATTGACTTGTGTATTGCCAGATCATCCAACTTGGACGAATCCTCCTATCCTATATGAATTAATAGAAAGACCCGCTGTTCACAGCCTTCAATGGCTGTTGTGGCGCACAATGAATAGTAGAGTCACATTTGTGAAGCATGCAAGCAACTGTTAAGGATGAAATGCCCCCTCATTTATAAAATAATTTTAATTCGACAGAAGATTAGAAGATTTGTTGTCACCCTCGCGCAAACAGGCAGCTCTAGCAACTAGCTGGTGAACACAGTGGAGCATTTAGCAGCTAAAGAGCCAGATATTTCCCAAGGAGATGGTGGAGACCAATACAGAGGTAAAAATGAGAGTAAATATTGGACTTACATTCATCAGGTGGACACAACTCTAAATTATTGTATTGTTGTGACAACACATTCCCTCAATATGAAGTAGATGAAAGCAGAAGAAAGACAAAAAACAAAGAAGTAGGATAAAATGTAAGACAAATGAGAATTAAAGTTGAGCTAAAAGGAACTGTGTGTGTTTGTGACTGTGTGGGGTTAGTGGACAGCTGAGATGACTGTTCCCCTGGAGACAGGTGTCCATGTGTTAACACACATACAAAGACTGAGGTATACACATACGCAGAAAAGTCTTTAGGATGCTCTCTTTCCTATACTATCCCACACACACACACACACACACACACACACACACACACACACACACACACACACACACACACACACACACACACACACACACACACACACACACACACACACACACACACACACTTTCTTCCGTCCTTCCTTCAGGTTCTTCATATGTGCGCCTCATCCTGCTGCATCCCTTTATTTTACTTTCTGTTTCACAATTTATTTCAGCTCCATTTGGATGGTGCTGGCACAGAAATCCATCACTGCACACACTGCTGCCAAAGCAAATATTAACTCTGTCTGTCTCTGTCTCTCTCTCTCTATTTCAACTCTCTCACTCACTTCCTTTTGCTGTGACCACACGCACACAAACACACACACTTACTAAATTTAATCCAGCTCTGTTTGAGTAGCGTTGGCACAGAAACACACCAGTAGAATATTATAAATTAAATGCAAATCTCTCTTTGTTTTCACATGTAAAGTGACAAATCTTTCTGTCTTTCTTAATCTTGTGAGGACATCATCCACACACGCACACGCACACACGCACACGCACACGCACACACACACACACACACACACACACACACACACACACACACACACACACACACACACACACACACCTCTTCTTGAAGTTCAGCATTCCTCTCAGTCACCAGCTGTAGTTCAGCTTTCGCTTGGCTCCGCTGTAGCGCCTCCTGCTGTTGGGAGAGCTGCAGCTTCTGGTGTATTTCCTCCTCTCTCCTTCTCGTCTCCTCCACCCTGCTCCTCCTTTCCTCCTGCAGCTCGTCCTGCAGTTCTACTAGCACCTGCTCTCTCTCCTCCAGCTGGAGAAGAGTAAAACATTGATTCCAATTTGTGGATTACATTTTCATTTAATTTTGACTATTTAACTGTTTGATAAAAGAAACACCAAAGAAACTGGAGGACAGTTTTGCATTTGGTGTTTTCACATTCATTCATTGAATTCATTCACATGTGATATCTTAAATACCACAAGGAATTGTTCCTTTCAACATCCTGTTTTTACACCGACTCCTCCAAATCTGCTGCAAAGACGACAGGAATATCAAGATGACATAAATGTTACCAGACTTCAAGAGATTATTTGCACAGGAAGTGGGTAGGAGGGAAATATGCCAGACCCAGTGGGAGCTGAAGGGATTGAGTTGGATTTCAGAATTTACTACACTAAAGAAACTTATTAACTGTCACTACATTTCATATTAGTGATCTTAAAGGAACACACCGACTTATTGGGACTTTAGCTTATTCACCGTATCCCCCAGAGTTAGATACATACCCTTCTCATCTCCGTGCATGTTGTAACTCTGTCTGGCGCACCCACCGCTAGCCTACCTTAGCCCAGATCCGGAGGTAACCGGCTCCAACTAGCCTACTGCTCTCAATAAGTGACAAAATAACATATTCCTATTTACATGTTGTGATTTGTATATTCACAGCACGTTCAAATAACAAGGTCACATGAGACACAGCCATCTTCTAACCGTATACAAACTGGGAACTATATTCTCAGAAGGCAAAGCACTGCAACTTCTGCTACTTGGGCGGAGTGATTTGCTCGCAGCACCTGAGAAGCCCCGTGGTGAGGAGCAGAGTACAACAGTGCTTTTCAGGTGTTGCGCTAATCACTCCGCCCAAGTTGCAGTGCTTTGCCTTCTGAGAATATAGTTCCCAGTATGTATACGATTAGAAGATGGCTGTGTCTCATGTGACCTTGTTATTTGTACATGCTGTGACTATACAAATCACAACATGTAAATAGGAATATGTTGCCGTTATTTTGTCACTTATTGGGAGCAGTAGGCTAGTTGGAGCTGGTTAACTCCAGGATCTGTGCTAAGCTAGGCTAGCGGTGGGTGCGTCAGACAGAGTTACGACACGCACGGAGATGAGAAAGGCCTGTATGGACTTATCTAACTCTGGGGGATACGGTGAATAAGCTAAAGTCCCAATAAGTCGGCGTGTTCCTTTAAGTGTATTGAAACTTCCTGGTGTTTTGGTTGTTACTCATACTGTAAGTGGCTAAGCTGTGGGTGGATATATATTTCAGTGTGGGGGTAACAGTAGGAAGCCAGTTCACCTAATGTGTCATTGTTTTCTGTTGTCTCACCCCCACTGTCTGGATTTAATGTCTCTCTCTCTCTCTCGCTGTCTTTCTTCCTTAATTATCCCCTCAGTACACAGAGACTAACCACAGTGTCATCCACACTGTCTGCATGCTTGCGTGTGTTTGTGTGTGTGTGTTTGTGTTTGTTTGTGTGTCTGTGTGTGTGTGTGAGTGTGTGTGTGTGTGTGTGTGTGTGTGTCAGAAGTCTGCAGATTGTATGTTCATAATGGTGTTTCCAATTATGTGGAAGGCATGTAAGGGAATTAATGACACATATGCAATATATACAGAACAACAGACACAGTTATAGACAGTAATATAGGCTGATCAGACAATAATAACAAACTCCTTACATTGGATATAGAGGAAAGTGAAGCAACCAAAGGAGAAGAAAGTAAAAAAAAATTGTCAAAAAATAGAGCTTAAGAAAAATCTATATACTGAGTGACGCACATGGTCTGTCATATTCTCTGCAACTACAGAATAATCTATCTTCATGTCATCAGGTCTGATTTCTTCTCAAAATATGGTGGATGAAAGATGTGAAAAGAGGAAGGGGGATATATAATTGAGAACCCTTATATTGTAAATATAACAATTATAAGCTGCCTATTACAAATTAATTCCAATTATATATTTCTGCAATGTAAAATTGTGTATATTGTGTATATATCTTCATTTTCCATTAACAGGTACACACCTTCTGCTGAAGCTGTGTGCTGACTTGCTGGTACTGTAGAAGCAGCAGTTGGTTCTTCTCCCTGTCAATTGTCAGCTCTAACTCCACCTTTCTGCGAAGCTCCTCCATCTGTTCCCTCAGGTGCAATGCATTCTGGGTTCTCTGCTCTTCCAGGGCGGCAGCCAGCTAAAAAAAAAAAATCAAAGTATATATATATATATATATATATATATATATATATATATATATATATATATATATATATATATATATATATATAGCAGGATGAAAACTCCAAGTAGCATTCTCTCCTAAGGCATGTCTCTAATTCAGAGTCTTAAAAGAGAAGTGTGATGTGGGGATTTCTTCATGATATAAACAGGAAGAAGGAAGGTCACACAAAGCTTTGTCATAGAGTTTAACAAGTAGTGCAGAGACAGACACAAGGAGACAGTAGAGACAGCAGACAGCATTGGACAGTAGAGACAGCAGACAGTAGTGGTGTATCAAACTGCTGGGCAGAAAACACTCATACAACCTGAAATTGTAAAGAAACCCTTTTGAAGCTTTTGTAGCTGTCAGGGAAGGTTTATGAAAATATTTGGCATTGTTCTCTAACTCTTTAAAGGTCCCATGACATGTTGCTCTTTGGATGCTTTTATATAGACTTTAGTGGTCCCCTAATACCAGTGGTGTAGTCTATATTTTTGTAGTGAGTATACTGTGATTTCCCCCTCCCAGCCTCATACTCTCCTGTCCCAGAGCGACACCCCATACAGTCGGTACTGTGACGTTTCTGAATACAAACTGTACACGGGCAACAGACGTTTAAGTATTGATGGCGTTTATTTAAAGTCCTGGAAAAACAATACTTAGAGTTGAGAAAAGATGAGACAGATTTAACTTTTTGAGAAACGCAACCGAACCTGAACGCAACAGGACATCACATCACACAAATAAGCCGTTTAACCGACACCCCCCCACTGCCACACAAAACCATGACTAATAATTAGCATCATCATACAACTTTTGTATCGATTAGCAGTAAAATCTGCTGATAAGGGCCTACATTTACTCAAAAGTATTTAATAAACGGTTTACAATCTTCAGCACCATGGCTAACAAATGCATAAAAAGCAGACGGAAGGAGAATAAAAAGCTCCACTCTTTCTATTTTAGTTAATTATCTGACCATTGCTAACTAACATTACCATATAGTCATTTAATTGTGTAAAGCAATGCATATTTAAGATTTAAGAATTTACTCTAATATTGCATAGTCATTGACCTTATAAAGGCCAGGAGTTCTCACTGTCTCTCTCATCATCTGAAACAAGGAAATATAAACATTGTATTCTGTTTACTGCTGTACTCAGACACACAGGTACACACACACATAGACACACAGACACACACACACAGGCGCACACGCACACACAGACACACAGGCAGACACACACACATACACACACACACACACACACACACACACACACACACGGTATCATATAAGCTACTCTCACTTACCAGGTAACAGTAACGTTGCGGTAGGATTTTCGGGCTGGTTTTTTGTAACGGTAACGTTAACGATCGGGTCATCATGATCTGTGGCAGCTGCAGCGGCAGCAGCTTCAGGGACAGACTTTAGAAAACACTGAAGTAGTGTTATTTAGGTCTGTTTAGTAACGTTTCATATCTGGTTACTTATAAAACGTTGTTCAAACTCTAACTGGTTGCGAGAAAGGAAAGACCGCGCAAAGAATGCAACTTGTTGTTGCTCAGTAACGTTAAGTGACTTCACGTCAGATTCAGGGCACGGCCACGGCTTCCCAACCGTTCTCTTAATAGCCTACATCCATGTTCACACAGACGGGGTGAATTTATGAATGAAAGTGAGAAAGTTCTGTCACAAACAATGTTGTTACGTATCATCGCGCTTTTGTAAGTGGGTATACGGAAATCCTTGACTTTTCCTAGTGGGTATACGGGTATACCTGCGTATCACGTAGACTACACCACTGCCTAATACTGTATCTGAAGTATCTTTCCCAAAATTCAGCCTTTGTGCAGAATTACAGCCACTAGAGCCAGTCCCACAATGAGCTTTCCTTAGTAAATATATTTAATCTCAAAGGAATGCCGTCCAACCCATAGTCTCTAACCTCTAAAAGATATTGTTATTGTTCCATGTTGCGTTATATATATATTATTGCTGGTGCAAGCTCGAAATAGAAATAATGTCTTAACCCTATTCATAATATATGAGGGGGACTGTAGTTATGTAAAGCTTTGTCAAAGAGTATGACAATGACAGCTGTGTGACTGGCCTTGTCATCATACTCTGGCAGTCAAAAATTGAATTGTCGGGGACATAAAACGCCAGATTTGGCTTTTGAAAGAGTGGGGCCGAAGTTGCATGGGACATATTTTTAGTCGGGCTTGGCCAAGGCTACCTTGTTTTTTAGAAGATCAGACAAACCGGTATTAGTGCCTCGGCCTGGGATCATTGTGTGTGTGTGTGTGTGTGTGTGTGTGTGCCTGTGTGCATTTACACGTGCAAGTGTGAAAAAAGGGAAATAGTGGATGTGGGTGTCAGAGAAAAAACAAGACGGACTGGCATGTAAAAATGTGTATATTTGAGTCTGTGTGTGCGTGTGTATTACGCTTGCGGTTTGGGAGACTGTGTGAGAGACTAAGATTGCGTGTGTTGGATCAAATGAGAAAACACCACTTCCTCTTTGCTGGGTGAATGTACGTGTGAGGAGCTTGGATGGTTTATGTGTGTATATCCTTTTGTGTGTGTGTGTGTGTGTGTGTGTGTGTGTGTGTGTGTGTGTGTGTGTGTGTGTGTGTGTGTGTGTGTGTGTGTGTGTGTGTGTGTGTGTGTGTGTGTGTACTCAGCTGCCATTTGAATTCAAAAAGTGACCACTTCCTTTCCATGGGTACAAGCCAGGAAGCCCATAATGAAAAATAACCTGTATGGACGTGTGTGTGTGTGGGAACCACCCTGGTGCATACATCAGTCTTTTCATGTGACATGTATATGTTTTAGTGTGTTCCTCTGTCATATGGCATGTTCTGCATGTGGCATTTTTATATCTACAGTATGTTTGGCCCTTTTGGGGACCAGGAGTAGAATGGAATAGAATAGGCCAAACATAATGCTCTTATCTGTTCTGTTACAATTTCTCTTTGAACACTGTGACCAAAAATGCTTGATGACACGGTGGGTTTCCGTGATGCAATTTGTGGGGTTAAATGTGTTTTTGCAGCAGAATTGGGTCAGTGGTGAAAATGAAATGAGTTCTCAAACAGAACTCAAGTTGAACGATTTTTAACCCTTAGCTTAAGAGAACCATATACTGTAGTTATAGTTTAGGCCTACTAGTATCACAGATTTCTAACAGTGTGGTACATAATTTAAAATAAAAAGTAAATAAATTACAAACTTATTGTAGTCTGAAAAATAATATTCCTTTAACTCAACAGTACAATACGCATAAAAAAAGAAAAAAATCAACTATCAATGCATTTAAATGTGTAGTTATTTCAGTGTATATGGAAACCATAGTGACAATGGACATGGTTTCTTGCACTTGTAAAAGTGTTTTTCTAAATGTTACCATTTTTTATGCAAACAGTGACATGACTGGACAAAATTGCAATGATGAATGGAAGTGCGATCTGGGGTCTGATGCCTGCTCAGTAGATTAGAGCATGACTCATAGGACAGACACCCAATAGAGGCCCTTCACACTGATTTATGTTGAAGAACTCTAAATGTTCAAAGGAAAACCAAATAATGCCTGCCGAGCAGAACTGGGATGTTTTCCATTAGTGTTAAACATACAAAAAACAGACAATAACATTCAACCCAAGAGAGCTGAAGCCTGAAAGCCCCTCAGTCAGCTGATGATGTAGCTAACCAACCAGGCTCTCATCAGCACTGATTTAAAACAACACAACAAAATACAACTAATTATGAATCCATCAACACATCGATATTTAGAACATATGAGAATTGAAACAAAAATCCAAGGTAAGGCTGGGCAATATGGAGAAAATCAGATATCACGATTTTCTTTAACAAATACCTCAATGCCAATATTTTGATGATATTGTAGGCTTGACAACTGGTGCTTTAACAAAATATCTTCTGTAATGGCAAAATTATATTCCATCCTTTCTGTATGTTCTATTTTAATGTAATCTCCATTTGTCTTTAGAAGATCTTGTACTGTCCATCAGAGATGCAGGAGTCACCAGTCTACAGCTAAAAGACACAGATTGGGTAAACTGATAGAAGTCAGATTAAACTGTTAAACTATCTGACAGACTTTTAGGCACCTCAGCTTGTCTTTATGATTCGCATTGTACGTCAAAGGCCAAGATAGGCTGGAGACTTTATGAAGAAACGGATGTCATTATGCATGTGTTGATGTCACTATTCTATGCCTTATCTGTGTAGGCCTGTATAAAAGCCTGTGAGTTTGTGTGCGCCTCTGAGGACTCCTTCACAAATTGCTGCGTGCGGTCTGTGAACTAGTTCTCCTATTCTGCGCAGAATATATGTACTTTAATAAATTACAAAAAACCCACAATTGGTTTCAGTCTACGACTATTTCTTTGTATTTGTTTCATTCTCAATTATTTTACTTAGTAACTAATCTACACCTGCTGCACCCAGAATGATTTTTCCATAACACTTCACAATTAGATTTTAGATAACTAATCACCAATAATGTGGATATAATGACTAAGTGGGTAAAGGCAAATAATAGAACAGCAACAGCTAGAACAGTCTGGTAAATTCAGAAAATTACATCACTTTACTGTAATGCAGCTAGACTCATATCACAATATTGATATAATATCGATATATTGCCCAGCCATAATCCAAGGTAGACTAAATTGACATTTGACTCTAAACAGAGAATATACAGTAAATTGGCTGAGTATCTGCACTCTGTCAGAGATACAAAACAGAGATGGATCCTGACCAAATACAGGCTAAGTGACCATCAACAACTGGTAGAAACAGGAAGCTACAGAAAGATATGGCTGCCCAGAGAGGAGCATGTATGTGGTCACTGCTCAACAGGGGAGGTAGAGACAGAGATGCTCTTACTTCTCCACTGTGAGAAGTTCTCTTGAATTAGAGATTTCCACTTGGGGGAAATAGCCAAAAGAATACAGCAGCTCCTCTGGCAGCTAAATATGTATCTGCATGCCACAGCCTGAGGGACTCACAATCACTATAGGATCCACAACATTTGTATAGTATTAAGTAATTGCACTAAATTGTACAAAATTGTATTGTATTCTTTATATGGGTAACACTTTATTTGAAGGAGTGTGCATAAGACTGACATGCACTCAAATGACTCCTTCATGTTCACGATAGGTGTCATGTCATAATTATGACAATATCATGTCAGTCTTATGCACACACCTTCAAATAAAGTGTTACTGAAATATGTGATTTGTAAATCTTCTGTAAACTGCTTTGGCACAACATGTTTTTGTTCATGCCAATAACTGGAAAAAATTGAAAATTATAACAACAAGAAATCTGGGTGAATGTATGTTGTGATTCCAAAAGGTAAAAATATTGTACTCTATTCTATTCTATTAACAAATATTGCATTCAACTGATTCTGTTTCTAAATGTACTTTGACTTGTATTTCATTGCAGACAATACAACGTGATTTTTATTGTTTAAAAAAAATAAAAATCCTATTTTGGTTCTTGCAACACATTTCAAAAAAAGTTGGAACAGTAAAGCATTTACCACTTTGTAAATTTGTCCCATTCTTGCTGCAAACAAGTCTTAAGGTGGGCAACAGTACGGGGTCTTCGTTGTCGCATTTTGCGCTTCAAAATGCGCCACACATTCTCTATTGGAGACAGGTCGGGACTGCAGGCAGGCCAGTCAAGTACCCGTATCCTCTTCCTCCGCAGCCAGGACTTTGTAATGTGTGCTGAATGTGGTTTTGCATTATCTTGTTGAAATATGCATGGACGTCCCTGGAAAAGATGCCTTCTTGAAGGCAGCATATTGTGCTCCAAAATCTCTATGTACTTTTCAGCATTAATGGTGCCATCACAGAAGTGCAAGTTACCTTTGCCAAGGGCACTGACACAACCCCATACCATTACAGACCCTGGCTTTTAGCTGGTAGCAGTCTGGGTGATCCTTTTCTTCTTTGGTCCAGAGCACACGGCGTCCATTTCTCCCAAAAAATACCTGAAATACTGATTCATCTGACCACAGTACACGTTTCCACTGTGTGATGGTCCATCCCAGATGCCTCCGAGCCCAGAGAAGTCAATGGCGCTTCTGGACACTGTTAACATAGGGCTTCCTTTTGGCACAGTACAGTTTTAACTGGCATTTGTGGATGTAACTACGTATTGTGGTACTTGACAAAGGTTTGCCAAAGTAGTCCTGAGCCCATGTGGTGATATCGCTTATAGATGAATGACGATTCTTGATGCAGTGCCGCCTGAGGGATCGGAGATCATGGTTGTTCAGCTTAGGCTTGCGCCCTTGTCCTTTACACACTGAAATTCTTCCACATTCCTTGAATCTTTTAATTATGTTATGCACTGTTGATGGTGAAATAAGCAAATGTATTCCTATCTTTCTTTGAGGAACATTGTTTTTAAACATTTCATTAATTTTCTCACGTATTTGTTGGCAAACTGGCGATCCTTGGCCCATCTTTGCTCCTAAAGGACTAGACTTTTCTTGGCTGCTGCTTTTGTACCAAATCATAATTACAATCACCTGTTGACATCACCTGTTTCAAATCACATCATTATTTAACCAATTTACCTGATTACTAGCCCTAAATTGCTCCTGTCCCAACCTTTTTTGGAATGTGTTGCAGGTCTGAATGACAGGAAAGGATGTATATTTACAAATGAAATTAAGTTGACCAGACAAAACATGAAATATTTTGTGTTCACATTGTCTGTAATGAAATACAAGTCACAGTATATTTAGAAATCACTACTTTCTTTTTCTATTTGTGTTTTTCATACTGTCCCAACTTTTTCTGATTTGGGGTTGTATATATATATATATATATATATATATATACATACATATATATATATATATATATAAGGAAATATTTATTAATGCTATTTTTTGTTGTGACATTCAACTAAACATGCAGGCAGACAGTGGAAGAGACACTACTACACTGTCTAATAAGAGACAGATTGGTTTTGTGTGTGTGTGTGTGTGTGTGTGTATTCAGTTTATCTGGTGTCTAACAGACTGGTGGTCTTGGAGCCTCTTTAATCTTATCCACATTGTGTGTGTCAGGATCCTCCTTGGTAAACTCCTATGAACTGTGACAAAGGCTTGGATGCCGTCCTAGCGTCTATTTACTTCAACAGACTGGAACTGAATGTCTGCCAGTCATAAACTGATACACCCACAGTCACTAAGCGTATGAGCAATGCTTTGAACAATTTGAGTTCATCAAACATAATTACAACATTTACATCTATAGACCATATATCCAAAATCCAGCAAATTCAGCTGCACAACCAGCCATTTCTGTAATGTTAATGTGAATCACAATTAGCAAGCAATTGAAATATGTTACTAACTTGCTCACAATGCTGTGTGGTTCCAGTGTTTCCCCTGTGCAAACACAGGGTTGGACCGGACCAGGCTTTATATAGCCGATACAATCCACAAAACAAAATGCCTGGAGCAGCACAGATCTTGATCCTGCAAATTCAAATTGGCTTAGGGCATATCTACTGAGTTTGTTTGTTATTGTTATACTGTTATTGTGTAATCAGTAGTAATAGGATTGTTGTTAGTATTGGTAATGACTTACCTTTGAGGGCATTTGTTGTCTGCAGTCTTCCTCCATCTTGGTCAGGGCTCTGCCATGGGACTCTATCAATATCTCCCTGTAAACACACACACACACACACACACAGAACGTATTTATGAATGTTCAGGCAACACACGTATATACTGCAATCAGTCATTTAGATATCTAATTTTGTTATGAAATTAATGTCCTGTACTTATAACTTAAATTTCCTCTAACTAAATCGGACAACATCAAGCATCCACAGTGTGATGACAAGATAAATGTAGCATCAGGTCAGCTGCAACATCTGAAACTATGTTTATATAGTAACTGCCCTAGGACCATATAACTAATTCCATTTCCATGATACAGCAGCTGTCAACAGTCTTCCATCTGTTTCTAAATTCTGCTGTAAATGCCTTAAGGGCCTCTTAAACCAAACGCAAGCTCTCCGGCAGTGCGCTGCTCTGCGTCCGTGCTCTGCGAAACGCAATGGGTTCCAGAGTGCAGCGGTGCCGTTGCCGCCTTCGGTCTTAAAAACCCTTTAAGATTCCCATATGAATCCAAATAACAAGTTTAAAGTTGCTGGCTGTAGTTTTACAAAGATCCTTCCAGATAGAGGACATGCAAAAAAACATTAACCCACGAGAAATCCATATATTCTGACACCAACTACAGACTTGCGCTCATTTTAAAAGATAAGATACAGTGACACAGACGGATAGGAAATTTTAGCTTAACAGTCAGTAAGTGAAGTAAGTGTAAAATCCTCTTTTTCACACACACACACACACACACACACACACACACACACACACACACACACACACACACACACACACACACACACACACACACACACACACACACACACACACGCAAGATTGCATTAACCATTTTTACAGTGCAGCACTTTCTGCAGTTGAATAGATAAGTGAGCCAACATCACATCTATATCTGTCACGATCCAAAAAGCTCTGATAATATTTACACGTTTCTTTTTTGATGATCCTCTCAGCATGTCAGGTTGCATAAAGAATATTTAACAAGAACACTCCCAAAAGTCTCTGGGGAAAAAGAGAGAGAGGGGGTGAGGAAGGAAAGGAAACATCTGCAAAAGAAAGAAAGCGTGAGATGGTATTGAGATAGCTAGAAACGGTGAATTTCATTGATTTGTTGATCTTATGTCCAAATATAATATGTCATTTCAGCAGCTGGTCCAGCAGATAAGATGTGAAGCAGCATGGATCTTAATCCAGCCAGAGACAAGTTAAGGAACTATGTTTACCACCAATATTTATACAGTTAGAGTTGGTGGAAAAGGCTTTTTGAGGGAGCTATTAAGGAATATAGGCATATGCACCAACATACACAATGGCATGAGAATATATACAATATTCAATACATATACATAAAACAAATCCCCATGTGACATAGCCACTGCCTTATAGCACTTTGTGTGTGTACTGTACGTGGGCCCGTCTGTACAGGAAAAGTGTGTGAGCTGATGTCAGTGTAGGTACAAGTGTGCACACTTGACACTGTGTATATCTGATAGTAGAGTGGATGATCTACAGTATAATAAAGAGCAGCAGCTACATTCCATCTCTTCCTCGTTGGGGCAGACACAATATTATTCACTCCACTGGCTCTGGCTAATCACATCAGCCTACTCACACTCAAACTCACACACACACACACACACACACACACACACACACACACACACACACACACACACACACACACACACACACACACACACACACACAAAAATAGATGCAGACAGCCATGCATGAATGCTTCCCAAGAGTTGCAAGTTTGATGCCAAGATCTGACTCCTGAAGCTCATTTAAATGTGTCCCAGCCATGTTAAAGATGGGATTCAGAGAGGAAATATAAGCTTTAAAGGGATACGCCACAGTTTGTTGAAATAGGGCTTATCACGGTCTCCCCTAGCTGTAGATAGGTGGGCCAATGCATTTTTTGTCTCAGTGCATGTCATTAGGTTGTTTTTTTTGTATTTTGTTGGCTCACTTTTACTCACAACATCCTAACCGGCAACATAGGATTCCATTCACTTTAAGCCTGTATGTGCGTGTGGTGTGTCTGTGCGTGTGTGTGACCCCCTGGGGAGCGTGAGCGTGCAAATTCATCCCTCTGAAGGAGGTCTGGGGGGATTACAGGGAGGAATGATGGGAAAATCTGGGAGCACTCTCTCATTCACTCACACGCCAGGCTGCTTTTAAGGACAGGCGAGTGTGTGTATATGCGCAGTGTGTGTATGTGCAGTGCGAGCGGCTGCTGCCTCATCAAAAGGCACATTCCATTTTTCCACTTTATGCTGATACAATCTTTGTGTGGACACGCACACAAAGAAGGCTGACTCCGATATCCAAAGCTCAGCGAAGCTCAAGGGCAATTTTAAATAGTTTTTATTGTGTATGAATCAACAACGTAGATCAACAGTTAACAGGAATCTCCGCTGACATCATCTCATACATCCTCAATGCTTTTTTCAGAGGCATAACCCTCCACCTGGAAAGATGATTAACATTTCAAAGTCAAGAATCTTCTTCTCACACTCACCCACGCTTTCAAAGCAGGAACGGACTGCCTTGTAAAACATTTGACATATGAATTTACGGAAAATGGCAATTTATAACAAGTGAATAAAAAGGACTGAGAGCCACAATAAAAGTAAAGACCCAGACAAGGATGATATAAAATGTTCCACTCTGGGAAAGAAAATGGATAAAATTAAGAAAAAGAATAGAGAAAAAAAATAGCTATAAGAGAGCAGTAAACATAGCAGGAAGTATCTTATAGATGACATTAATCTTTTAAAGTATTTTATTAGCCTAATTGTGTAAAGGCTAAGGCATAAAACCACTTTTCTGTATAGGGACAGACAGAAGGGAGAGTTTTTGGGATCATAATTTCTGTCACGAAAGATTCCTCTGCTGCTTGAAACCACTTGAAACAAGTCCTCTCACATTTAACAGATGGATGAGGAAACCGCACAGATACTCCTGACCTCTCTTGACTTTTAAATCTTTTACTCTCTCCACTTTCTGCCACTTCCACTCTTTTTTCCCCTGTCCCTCCTCTTTTCCTCTCTCGCTCTGTCGCTCTGTTTTTAACTTTGTGTCAGTTTTACTGAATCAAGGGCAAGCTGTCATGCTTCATGTGTGTGTGTAGATGGTGTGCGGCCCCTGTGACCCAGGCTGTGTGCATGCGAGAGCCAGACAGTGTGTGAAGTAACCACTGTAACCACAGTCACGGTATCCATCCCTACTCCCTAAAACAACCCCTTAAAGGAGAATTCCGGTCGATTTCAACACATAGCTCTGTTGTTTGTAAATTTGGAGTGCTGTCAGTAGCAAGAAAAACGAAAACAAACGGTGTTGCCTACACCGTGTTATCCTCCTGCTACAGTTTGCACCAAGGAGGCTGAAACAGGGCAGGTTTTAAACGTGCTTTTATCCTCTTAACATGTTCGAAATGTCATTACAAGTGCCTGCCCATGTGAAGTGATTCCTTCCGAGTGAACACAGTGAATCTGACTGCAGTAGATGTGAAGGAAATGCATGAAAGTTGTGCTAATTCAGCTCTGTTTAGTTCCAATGTTGAGACGACAAGACGAGTGCTTCAGGACCGTCTACAAACTAGAACACCGAAAAGAGATACAAAAATATTTTCAAAAATAGGCATATGCTTATTTTTTAAAAGTAAGTGCTGTAGTACAACTAGCAGGCGACAAGTTATAGTTGAGGTAAGTTTGGAGACACTACCTTATTTAATCATTAAATTAATACATATTTTGTTGTATCTCTTTTCGGTGTTGTAGTTTTAGACGGTCCCTAAGTCTTGCCGTCTCAACACTGTCAATGTCAGTTAGCTCCATAGACAGTAAAAGAAAGGTTGTTTCTCCAACTTTGGTCAGTTAGCTACAAGGCAGGATTAGCTTGGAGACTTCTTCTAAAGGAGGGTGCACATGTAAGTACTTCTTTTGTAGATTATGGTGAACTTGTGTGTGTTGTAGCAGTGCTTTGCCATTGAGAACGAGCTAATGCTAGCGCTAGCATGCTAACGGTTGTGTTTAGCCCGTCGTTTCGGCTAGTTACGTAACAAGCCCTGCAGATTTTGAACAGCTTACCCAGAGACTGAACGCAGGACACATTCAGAAACCCGTATCTCACTCAAAACAGCATGGATAGATTTTTTTCAAAGTTTGTATGCGTGTGGAAGCACCAGAGACACAAAATAACACCCAAATCCCAGAAAAAGTGTTTTTTTCATAATATGGGCACTTTCCTGGGTGCAAACTGTAGCAGGAGGATAACACGGTGTAGGCAACACTGATTGTTTTCGTTTTTCTCGCTACTGACAGCACTCCAAATTTACAAACAACAGAGCTACGTGTTGAAATCGACCGGAATTCTCCTTTAACCCCTGCCTCCCACCCTCTGTCTTTGCCTCCTTCCTTGCTTCCCTCCCTCCTTTCATGGTTCTCTCTATCCTTCTCCATGTACATAATTCTTTCTTTTTGCCTCCCTCTATTCCTTTCTTTATCCCTTTTCACTGTCATTTGACAACTAGTTTTCATCAACATCTGCATTGTTCCACATTATAAGTTTCAGAACTGCAGTCAACCTATAAACTGGGGAAATTATCCTTGTTATTGTGACTGAGTGCTGTTTCTCAGTAGCAGTAATTTGGCTCTAATTTAAGTTTGTTTTGACTGAGTCAATTGAGTATATTATTTTTTATCTGTTTTGGAGGATATTTTTCCTCATAACTGGCCATTTATAGTGCTGAATAAATCATAACATTGGTTATTTCTGTACATAGTCTTTTTACTTTGCTATGGTTTTTATTTTAAAAATAATCTAGTGTGTTAGTCTCGCTTTACCAGCCCTATCTCCACAGCGCTGCGGAGGAGGGTCTGGCTAGTACCCACAGGATTCCGGGATGGGAGAAAAACGTGCTTTGTTTTATTGGCATTTCTTTAAACCAATCACAATCGTCAGCGCTTTTATCCTTTATTCACCTATACTTACTGCTTAGTATAGTGGACACATGACTGCAGCAAAAGGCATGAAGCAGATTAAACAACACACGCATGAAGGGGGAATAAAGACATATTTTCTATTTTCCACATCCTACTACTGGAAACAAACACTTTCAAAGGCCACAAATAACCCTGCAAAGGGCTTATTAAGTGATGTTAATTTTAACTCTCCAAAAAAATTAACCACAGTTACAATGGTATTGCATAACTGGGTTCCTTGGGGTGGAAAGATGACGCTCTATTCTGGTTAGATCACGCAACAGAAGGGTTGGCACAGGGCGATATGCAGTGACAGGGTGGCACAGAGGTTGGAGTGTGTATTTGGGTGTGTGTATGTGTGGGAATTAGATAACATGGGTTAGAAAGAGACAAAGATAGATTCAGATGGGATTAATATTTGAGGCTTGGTAAGAGGACGCACAGGATCCTATAGGTAATAAATGTAGCATAAATCTGTGTGAGTGTGTATGAAAGACCGCTTTAGGGAACAGCGTGTCCTCTCATGGGTCACTGGAGGTCAGTGGAAGCGCTCAAATCTCCAAAAACACTTGGGATGTGTGTGTGAGTACGTATGTGTGAATACTTGTGGTCTGGACATAAAGGGAGTACAGTCAAGTCAGTGATCAAGCCTTTTTCTCTCTGAACATCTGAAGAAAGGACATTCAGGCACACATGCACACATGCCCGCACGCACGCATGCACGCACGCACGCACGCATGCACGCACGCACGCACACACACACACACACACACACACACACACACACACACACACACCAGCACTTTCCTATGGCGTTATTTTTTTGTCAAAAGTTATGAGCGTGTAACACATGCTCACGAGCACATTATGTTATTTCACACGCGCAAAAATGAACCTTCAGCTGGCATGATAAAAGTACTCGCGCACAAATTCAACAACCGAGAGGTGTAGGTAGCTGCGAGCGAGCGCCTTACTCTGCTTGTACAGTGGAATCCTGCTCGCGCGCAGCGGGCTTCTGCTCGCGGAGTGCTGTTTTGCTCGCGGAGTGGATTTCTGCTCGTTCAGCTGATTTCTGCTCGCTCGAGTACATGACTTTTGACAATTTGGGGGCGGAAACCAAGGAGGGCACTGACCCTCTTATGATTGGTCACTTTCACACAGGGACATCCTTGATTGACAGCTCTCATTACAGGAAGCACGGAGTCAAAGTATCTGACGGAGTTCAGTCATTCAGTTAACACTGCACAGTGGACGGAATGGCGGCGACACCTGAAGATGTAGGCGTAAGTGATATTGATGATATGGTGGGGGCTGTGTGTTTGACAGTGTTATAGCCATTTAATCTGAAATTTGTTGAGAATAAACTCATTAAATATTGAGAATAAAGTCGTTGTATTTCGAGTTTTTTTCTCAATATTTAATGAGTTTTTTCTCGAAACACAACGACTTTATTCTCAATATTTAATGAGTTTATTCTCAACAAATTTCAGATTAAATGGCTATAACACTGTCAAACACACTTACGCCTACATCTTCAGGTGTCGCCGCCATTCCGTCCACTGTGCAGTGTTAACTGAATGACTGAACTCCGTCAGATACTTTGACTCCGTGCTTCCTGTAATGAGAGCTGTCAATCAAGGATGTCCCTGTGTGAAAGTGACCAATCATAAGAGGGTCAGTGCCCTCCTTGGTTTCCGCCCCCAAATTGTCAAAAGTCATGTACTCGAGCGAGCAGAAATCAGCTGAACGAGCAGAAATCCACTCCGCGAGCAAAACAGCACTCCGCGAGCAGAAGCCCGCTGCGCGCGAGCAGGATTCCACTGTACAAGCAGAGTAAGGCGCTCGCTCGCAGCTACCTACACCTCTCGGTTGTTGAATTTGTGCGCGAGTACTTTTATCATGCCAGCTGAAGGTTCATTTTTGCGCGTGTGAAATAACATAATGTGCTCGTGATCATGTCTTACACGCTCACAACTTTTGACTAAAAAATGACGCCATACTTTCCGTAGTTGAATAGATAAGTGAGTCAACAACACATCTCTATCTGTCATCTAAAAAACTCTGATAATATTTACACATGCTTCTTTTTTGATGATCCTGTCACCTTTGTAAGTGTTTGTTTCTGCTTGTACACGGTACGATTAATCTTTCAGTTTTGTGTACAGTTTTCCGTATAATGCATTAGAGGATTTTCAGACCATCTCTCCTCAAAGGAATAGAAAATAACAGTTTGATGCAAATAAATGATAAGGCACACAAACTTGTCAATGACACAGATCATTTTTATGCCGCATTTGAAAGAATGTTTCTGCCAGAGATGGGGACTCGAGTTTGAGACTCGGACTCGAGTCGCGCTTAAGTCACACACACACACAGTGACTTCAGACTTGACTTGAGACGCTTATTCAAAAGACTTCAGACTCGACTCAGACTTAAGATGCGGGATTTTTAGGAAACGTCTGATGAGCTGGATGTTATTCTCCCTGCGTAACCTCAGAGACTTAAAACTTGACTTGGACTCTAGCTCAGAGACTTTAGTGTTAACTATAAAAATGTATATTTAAACTTCTGTTCGACTTAAAGCTCCAGCTAAGGGGTAAACATAGCACGATGTAACACCCCCTGAGCTTTGATCTCTGTCTAACTTTATCTGCAAACAGTGCAATCAGGGACATGTAGTCCACAAAAAAACTAGATAAAGTATTGACATGGATAAACACCCGTAAATGCAAGGTTATTGAGCAGTGTGCTGGGCAGTGTGAGCTGGCCACACAGGGAGAGGTAACACCCTTACATAAGAGACTGGGCATAGCTCCCAACACTCTATTAGATCCACTCACTCTGCACTCAGAGAAAGACGTAGGCCCTTGGTTTTGCATTGACAAGAACACATACACAGGATTCCTGCCTTTACTCACCCAAGTCCTCTCAGACACAAAAGGGTTGTACATATTTAACATTACAACAAATCAGTCTATTTCCCAGCCAGGGATTTAGCACAGCCATCAGTCTGTGGTTGTGGTGTCACAGTTGGTCAACACATAGCAGCCAATATGAGACGGGTGTCTGACAGCTTTGTGTAGGACCAGTACACCAAAGTCAACTCATACACATTTCCAGGTTCAAGATCTGTTTCTGCATTTTTGATGTTATAAGTAAAGAATCAGACTCACACTTAGCGGTGAAATTACAATATTGCACTATAGCACAAATTGCACACTCATATGTTTACTTAGGCTAATATTTTATATATTTTCCATATATATATATATATATATATATATATATATATATATATATATATATATATATATATATATACTATGTATGTAGGTGTGTTATACATTTGTATTCTATAATTGTATATATGTTGAACAGTGTTTTCATTCCTTCTTTGTATATGTTTGAGGTACTTTATTTATTATTATTTCTTGTAATTCTGTATGGATGTGTGTCTTATACCTGCTGCTGTAACACAGCAATTCCCCAGTTTGGGATTAATAAAGTTTATTTCTCTATCTGTTATCTATATCTATCTATCTAGAATATGATAGTGAGAATCCTCGATTAGACAGAACAGATAGACAATCATGACCTTTCTCTCCTCAGCTCTCTCGTTTCGTGCGCAGCAATCTCCAGAGCATCCCTCAGTCGTGTCACTTCCTCTTCAGCTGCACGGTAGTTCCGACTCATTTGTCCCTCTCTCTGCTGCCATGACGCCAGCTGCCCCTGTATGGTGTCACACCTTCGTTGGCATGACAACCACTTCTCATGTTTCTCCTCCAAATCTTCTTTTAACCTGTTGAAAAGATGCAGAAGATGAGCACAAACACACATAGCTACTGTTCATACTGTAATATTCTAGGAGGAATCTTTCATCTGCATGTGTTCAGTAGGATGTGTGAATGCATGTTTTGAACAATCACACACACCTGCAGGCACAAATACACTACACTCACAGGACAACAGATGAGTGTAGGCGTCAGAGCGAGAGTCTGTTACATAAGAGAGAAGACGTTTATTCTCCAACCTTATCAGGCTCCTTATAGTCTGGTGGTTGACACACACAAACACACCAAAACTGGGTCAAACACCCTTTCTTTTTTTTGCACACAGGCAAGGTTTTCCACACAGCTCAAGTACCCAAACATTGTGACATTCTTCTGACAGTGAACTTTGGTACGTCAAGTAGTACTGTGAAAACGCACTTATGCACACATATCGTACATGCATAAAAGGAGACGATTATGGACACTTAGTGAATGTGTGTACATATAAGACAGTATCTGTGTGATATTAACGCTTCCTTTTGTAGATAGAGGAGTGTGATAAAAATGTTTTTGGAAAGAGAGTTCAAGTGGAGAAGGAGATGGGCTGACAAAGAGAGAAAAGGCAGTTACAGTAATAAAGTAGCATGCCAGTATGTTGACAGTCAGTGTTTTGGCAATCTGTTTTTAGGTCGACATATGAACAGAAACTACAGGGATATTCACAAAAAGCCATTTTAAACCATTTGAACAAAGTGAAACTGGAAAGATTCAAAACCCAATCAACACAAAAGCAGAAACTACTAGATAGCATCTACTTATTGATTTCTCTGTAGAAAACAAAGCGTGTTGACCAGATAAACATTATCTTATGGACATGGACCCATTAGACAATTTGGTGAATTGATGTCTCCAATTACATTTTCTCTGAGCTATGGGGGGCTTTCTCCCTCCCCCCGACTTCCCATCCCTTCTGAAATAGAATCCACCCCCCCAGTGGAGTTCAATCATATGTTGAGCTGTATAGGAGCCAGAGGGTGAGATCAGAGACTGCTGTGTGGGAAGGGAAATAAATCAACAGTGTAATTGAACACACCAGGCTGCCAGTGGCTTAGAAAAAGAATACCAGCAGATACCATGTGAAAAAATACACACCCCACATATCTAACGCCTGCATGGAAAGATGAGAGGCTCTGTGTGTAAATGTCTGTCTGTGGGTGTATGCACACGTCTGCCTGTGTATAAGAATGATACACTCCAGTTGAAGTGCCTCTGCGTATCTTTGTCTCTCAGTAGAGAACATTTTCTGCCTGCAATGGTGTGTTGTGATGACAAGAGCTTCTGTATATGTGTGTGTGTGTGTGTGTGTGTGTGAGAGAGAGAGAGAGAGAGAGAGGGAGAGAGGAAGAGAAAGAAACATGACTCCATGCCAACTAAGGAGTGCTTCCATCTGTTGCGCCAGCCTCACACGAGACTCTGAAGTGTCACCGCCACTTTATGGAGCCTAAGATCTCCTCAACTGATCCTAGAGCAGATCTCAGCTGACAATAATATCCCCACTTCTCTAAGGGGAGGAAGGAGATGGAGAAATAAAGCAGAGGCGGAGGATGATTTGAAAGACAGTGAGTGAGATGAGTACAGGGATTGTGGGAAAGTTGGAGAAGGGAAGGAATGGGAATTTATCGCGAGATAAAGCAAAAGTGCAGAGAAAAAGAAAGAGGAGAGCTCAGTATACCTGAGTAGTTTTTCCCTGTGCTCGTTCTCAGCGTCTTTCTGTTGGGACAGCTGCTGGTCACACTGTCTCTTCTGCTCCCTGGAGACACAAAGTGCATGGCATGGTCACTCCATTTTCATCATTTGTTGAGTCAGTAAATGTTTGACAAGGGTAGTGCTACTGACATAGCTGAACATAATCCTTTCCTCTTTCCCTAAAATGTAATTCACATTAATTGTACCCACATTTCACATTCAGGCAGGTGGAAATATATTTACTCCGGAGTATGTTTTTACAATTTCAAGTGTCACTGAAAAGTACTTCGATAGCAGATAGCAAATCCATACAACTGCTATTCTGTGTACTCCTACGCTTCAATCTCCAAGTGGAAGAGGCTTCACAATGAACTCTCCCTCTGGGATCAGCAAAAGTTCAAGAAAGCTTCCTGTATACCACATCTCTTTTTGCGTATAAAATGCTTTTGGTTGTCATTTTAAATCTGAGCAGCTTTCCATGAGTCATTTAGATTATTTTTGTTGTTGTTATATTCAAAGTAAATAAGCTATGTGCATGTGTGCAGCTATGTTTTTAAAATCACCTCTTCCTCTATGTGCAGCTGCTGCCTCGCTCTTGAGAAAGTAAATTGGAAATCAGTTTTAATTCTAATTCTGCATGCCACGACAGTATGTGGTACTCCCGCCTAATGTGCACACACTGTGTGGGCACACACACAAACACACACACACACACAAACACACACAAACACACACACACACACACACACACACACACACACTTATCCTATCCCTCCTAACCCTGTCGGCTTCCCAGCCTAATCCCCTCTCTGGCGGCATGATCAGTTAATGTGTATGAGTGTGTGTGTGTTAGAGTGTGTGTGTGTGTGTGTGTAGCTGGCTGTCTAGCCCTGTGACCTTGCAGCCACACGCAATGAGGATACAGAGTGAGAGGGCTCGCACGTCTGAGCTCAAAGGCAGACAGCCTATTTTTACTGCCGATCTGCAGCAGACTTTTCTGGCAACTGTGTGGAATTATTTGTACATGTCACTAAAGTGGATTCAGTGAAACAGCCAGTACGTCTCATCAATCTATTAATAATTTATTATATCTGCTTCGTACCAGATACTGATAGGCTGGTTAGCTTTTGTTCCTTTAAAGTGTATTACTAAACATTATGATGCTGGAAGCCACATATATTTGGAAATCAAATATTAATAGCAATATTTTCAAATTTTAAAAGACAAATATATGAGCCACAGACAGACAGAAGTACAAATAGAGACACGGGCCCAGATGCATACAAACACAATGCAAGTAATACACTCACATCTGTCTGGCACCAGTTATCAGCCTCCCTCTCTTTGTACCTCTCATCACACATCTCCATCCCATTTCCTCTCTCTCTCTCTTGTTCTCTTTTTTTTAACCCTCTTTTCCTCCCATGCTGTTACGGCTACTGGTGATTTAGAGCAGGCCCCTGAGTGCTCCTACATTCTGCGTATTTAGCAACAGCATACAGTTCCCACTGTCCCTAGTCTCTCTCTGTCTTGCCCCTCTTTCTGTCTTCACAGTCAGATATGACATATTATCTGACTCCCAGCTGCTGGTTCCACTATTCTTTATCTGCTGGTCTCCTGTTTCTGACTTTTTTTGTCAGAGGTGAAAAGGGAGTTGAGAGAAATAGAAATAAAACAGGAGGTGGTGTTTTTGAATTACTGTAAGGCCCAGGGCAGGGTTCAAAGTGCAGTCAAGTGCACAGTGCACCGAAGGAGTGGCGGAGCACTTTGGGTGTTTGTGTGGCTGCAGGCATGTGATGTACCCAGTGTGCACATGGAAACAAGGTGAGACTAAGAAGAATCTATTATCATATATTATCAGCAGGCATTTTGGGGGCAGGTTACAAAGACAATATGAGGATTCCTGAGGTGTTTGTGTAAAATTGTCTTTCGAATTTCCCTGAAATGTAAGTCCAATGTGACCTAAAGACGTCACTGTCTCCACTTGTAATAACTTGTACTGCATAAACTAAGAAACTATGTAGAATAATGAATCATAATCAATTCCAGTAATGTGTTTAGGAATGAAGAAGTGTGCTGGTTGCACAAGACTTAGTCAAGGTAACCCCAGTGGATCCGGCGCAATCACAGCTTGACAATGTACGTCACTCAAATTACAGACTGCAGATGGAACGCATACCTGCTGCCTTCAGCTGGCTGTACAGAGAGTTAATCAGCTGTTGTAAGTGACAGATGCTGATAAGAATCAAGCATTAATGATGTGTCAGCCTGTTAAAAACAATTGTGAAACAGACAAGCAAAACTCTACAAATCAAAGTGAAAAAAACCTGAGCATACTTTGCTGCTGATCTAGTCCGAGCAGACGGGTGGCAGACGGCGAAAAACATGGTGAATCTTGACACTGAAATTGTAATGTACCAGTTACACCCTGCTGAGCCTCTCCTCCCATTGTGGTGTATGGCAAGTCACCAAATACCAAACAGCCACAATAGAGGGAAAAGCCTCTCTGCATTTCAGGAAAATACCATTTCTTGTGCGGCATGTGCTCACATGATAACAGAGCCCAGAGGAAAAGAGAGAGAGAAACAAGAGGGTGAGATTTATTTTTGAATCTGAGAAAGAGGAGAAGACATCCTCCTACCCGGAGGCCTGTGACCGATTTTATCTAATAGATAAACAGGGTGAGGGAGTGTGTGTGTCAGGCAAATGGCAGAGCAAGATCTTGTGGGAAATGAGGTCCTTGGATAAACCCTGGGATCAATAGTTATTTTACTGCCGAGACACACTGTGCATGCACAGGCGCATCAGCCTTATGAAAACAAGCTGTATCACATCAATCACATCTATCCTTTGCTCTTTCTCTCTTGACCTTCACTCATTCCATCATCCACTCTTTCATCTTCCCCCTTTGCTCAGCGCATCCATCCTGTCTTTCATCTATCCCTCTCTTCCCTCTAATCCATCCTTTCAACCTGGCCCGCGTCTGTGTTGGATGATCCATGTGTTCATCCTCTGATGAAAGGATGAGCTCAACGTCTCCTGCCAATCCCAATGCAGCAGGAAGCTTCCCAACACCTTTGACGTACATGTCATCCAGACGTTACAGGAAGGGGTTTGTGACGCGTTCTGTGATCCTTTTTCACAAATGCTGTCAAACTGCCCTAGGGGAAATTGCATACTGTAACAGCCCATCATCATGCACTTGTTCAGTGGGCAATGGTATGAGTTCTAAGTCAGGTAATAGCAAAAGGTGATCATCACATCATACAAGATTCATAACCAGTACTAGTCACATGCCAAGGAAGTATATGTACAAATATTGTGAATACAATAGGAACAGTCAGGTGTACAATCAAGATTGAAAACAAGGTGTGTCAGTAAGTAAGTGTACGTCTATGTGTCTGTGTGTGTGTCTGTGTGTGTGTGTGTGTGTGTGTGTGAGTGAATAGTCATGACAAAACTAGCTGCCATTGAGTGTCTCTCTGGCATGCTGATCAGATTGCATGCTAGGATCAGAAGGATTCCACAGCCGCTCACTGTCCTTAGACTGCCCCTGAATTATGTGTGTATGTGTGTGTTTCCAAGGCAATGAGGCTGGCGCCACAGAAATGTAACAGGTGCGGAACGCTGATGTTTGATGGAGGTGGGGGTCAAAGGTTGGGCAGCTGTCATAGCAACACCTCTTGCACACAAACAAACTGGTACTTTTTGTTCTTGGATCTCGAGCGAGCATCACAGGTTTGTGAAGCTCTGGAGCTGATATAATGCATGGTAAAACTGGAAGGACACACACACACACACACACACACACACACACACACACACACACACACACACACACACACACACACACACACACACACAAAGTCAAACTTGCGTTTGGCTAAGCACTTTTTTCTTCCTTTAATCGGTTGATAATCGGTTGGGTGATATTTAGAGAGCAAACCAACTTATACATATTATTTTTAGTAGGTAACATTATGTTGATACTCCATATTCATTGGTAATGAATGTTGTGCATTAACCTCAACTTAAAATGATTCTATCAAAAAGTCATGTATGTACATATAAATTTGACTCTACCACACATTGCATGAGATAGTCTTTCCCGTAAAAATAAAAAAAAATCAGTTATTTCTAAAGGTCAAAGTCAAGATGTTGAGAGTGAGAAGGAGAGACTGATGAGGATGTTATAAAGGGAGAATGAGGAAACATTACTGTACTGCACAAATGAGAGCTTCATCTGCAGATTGTCAGGTCAAGTAGTCCTTTAATGTTCTGATTATCAGATAGCAGCAACATTTAACATTTACTCCCTTTGTGTAGGGGGATGTCTGTGTTTTGGTCTATTTCTTTGGGTGTTTGCCCATGTGTGTGTGTCTGTGTGTGCATGTTTGAAGTGGTTCATTTTTCAAATATCATGACGTCACACACAAGATTAAAAAGCATCCTCTATTGTTTAAAAATAACACTATAACTCAGAATGTGGGACATGTGCAAACATTTGTAAAAGTTGCCACTGTTCAGTGAAAACAAATTTCAGAAGAGGACCAAATATGGAATAATCTATCCATTTGGAATTCTTGGAGAGAGAAAAAAAAAACGTTTTAATGGACGGCAAATCTTGACCCAAAGAGTGACCAGCTCAACATTCTTTTGCTTGTGATAACAGTAGATAGCAAGTTGTTAACAGAGAAAACCCTGCATACAGTGTCCAAGGAGTAAGTACTTCTGTGTTTAAGAAGAACATTGGAATTTAGTCTGTTTTTTTTCACAAACTAAACACACTTAGATTTTCCTGTGCTGTGCCATAATTTACTTAACAGTTTTTGAAACTTGGAGTCAGAACCCAACATAGCAAAAAGACAGGAGATTTTTAAGACTGATATATTTGAGTAAAATGTTAAATATTTAATAATTATAATTTATGAAGCTCATAAAATAAACAACAAACGTCTGCAGCCATGCTAGCAACTCTGTGAAGCTAAATGCTAAACAATGACAATGCTAACATGTTGATGTTTAGCATGTATAATGTTTACCATGTTCACATCTTAGTGATGCTCTTTTGCATGTGAATGCTTACTAATCTGCTAGTACTCAACACAAAGTACACCCTAGGCTGATGGGACTGTCATTAGTTTTACAGGTATTTAGTCATAAACCAAATTATTAGACAAAATAAACTTTTGACCTGAGCAATTACAATTCATCCTGAGGGTGACATGAACCAAATTCCATGACAATCAATCCAATAGTTCAGGATTCATCCTCTTGGGACCATGAGTGTATGTACGAAATGTCTATCCAATAACTGTTGAGAAAGTTCAGTCTGGACCAACATACCGACCAACATTGCCATCCATAAAGCCATGCCATTAGTGAGGTTAAAAATTATGCTTTACTCAAATCTACATGACAACTTCACAAATGCTGGGGCTAATGAAAAAGTATGTTGCAGTATGTTTTCAGGGTGTGTGTCAATGGTTGTGTGTGTGTGTGTGTGTGTGTGTGTGTGTGTGTGTGTGTGTGTGTGTGTGTGTGTGTGTGTGTGTGTGTGTGTGTATTTGTGTCTGCAGGTCCAGGTAAAAAGTAAAAAAAAAAAAAAAGAAATTGTCAAAGGAGCTGCAAAGTGTTTGAACTGATAGAGCTTCGTCATCAACATTTTTTTTCTAAAGCAGGGGTAAACGTTTTTCTGAAGTCCTAAACCCCTGACTAGACCTTTGTGTGAGTGTATACAAGTCACATCCTCTGTTGTTGCAGCTTAGCAGGCTTGGTATGTGGAACGTGAGCATTTCCTGGTTTGGGTGGTGCTAGTGGAGCTGTTCAGAAGGTTTTGATTGGTAGAGGAAAATTATAAAAAGAGTCAAGACCTACGGTGACCTGTTCTCCACCCAGCATATCCCACATCCTAAAATCCACCTGTGTCCCAATCTGTGCATGCTTTTCATATATATGTGTGTGTGTGTATGTGTGTGTTTTACCACATGCTGTAGACACTTACATCAGCTGCTGAGTTAGGCACTCTTTCTCTTCTCTCATGTTCTGTAACTCCACATTGGAATGCCTCAGCTCCTCTCTCAGCACTGTTCTCACACACACACACACACACACACACACACACACACACACACACACACACACACACACACACACACACACACACACACACACACACACACACACACACACACACAGCTTTAAGTTTACTTGACACGATGAAGATGCTGTAAAAGTTAACAAAAGCTTGCCTGCACATAACGCCAACTTGAAGCCAGGCTTGTCACCAGAGACTGTTACACTGTATGATTTACAGAAAGAGACAGCCAGGTACAGTAGGCAGAGTATTCTATCACATTGTTACTTCACACTTGAGCAATGGAGGAAACCCTACACCAAATGAATCCACCTACGAGAGTGACAAGATTGGAAGGAGAAACAAAACAAGAGGAGGAGGAACAAAAAAAAGACAGAAGTTCCAGACAGAAACATGAGAGTAGCTCACAAAAAAGGTGAGGAGGAAGAGTGAGAAGTACAGTAGGATGAAAAAAAAAAACAAGGTGGGAAATTGAAACACAGGAAAGCAGTTGAAAATGAGAAAGGGGAGTGTGTTGAGAAGAAGGGAGTATGAGGAAGTTTGTGCTCAAGGAAAACCATAAAACTGTACACCACCATCTGGTAGTCTTTGTTGTGTGTCTGACACAAAGTAGCTGCTGTATCGTTTCCTCCCTTCACTGTCAGTCCATTTTCACATTGACAGTTATGGTACAAAGTTTATACAGCAATGAGATGCAATTAAAAAAAAACTAGTAAACAAGCATTTAATAAACACAGTAGTCCTTTAGCAGAATATCAGAAATCAGAATCAGAAAAAGAATCAGAAAAAGTAATCGCCAAGTAACTAACACTTACAAGGAATTTGCCTTAGTTGTTGGTGCATACATAATCATATTAAACATTAATATAAAATAAACAACCAATAAATACAGAAACACATATAAAATAACTGTTTAAGAAAAAAAACGCTGTATGGATTAGTGCAAGATGTGCAAAAATGTTGAGGGCTGGCAAAAGAATGTGCAGGATTTCGGATTAAGAGTCTATATCAGTGGGGGTCCGGGGCCTTGTTAATGAGGCTGAATTCAGAAGGAAAAACTGTTTTTGTGGTGTGAGGTTTTGGTCCTGATGGACTGCAACCTCCTGCCAGAGGGGAGGGGTTCAAAGAGTTTGTGACCGGGGTGAGAGGGATCGGCCACAATCTTTCCTGCTCGCCTCAGCGTCCTGGAGGTGTACAGGTCCTGGAGTGATTGTCTGCAGATTGCAGATTGCAGACAATCACCTTCTCAGCAGAGCAGATAATATGCTGCAGTCTGCCCTTGTCTTGGCGGTGGCAGCAGCGTACCAGATGGTGATGGAGCAGGTGAGGATGGACTCGATGATGGCAGTGTAGAAACCATCATTGTCTTTGGCAGGTTGACCTTCATCAGCTGCCACAGGAAGTATCTATATCTCTGCTGGGCTTTTTTGATGATGAGGAAGCTGATGTTCAGCTCCAACTTGAGGTCCTGGGAGTTGATGGAGCCCAGGAAGTGAAAGAACTCCACAGTGTGGACTGTGGAGTCAACCAGGGTGATGAGGGCAGGTGGAACTGCATCCTTCAAAAAATCCACAACCATCTTCACTGTCTTCAAAGAGTTTAGCTCCAAGTTGTTCTGACTGCAACAGGTCACCAGGTGGTCAATCTCCCAGCTGTAATGCACCCCACCAGAGATGAGTCCAATAAGAGGGGTGATGTCCGCGAACTTCAGGAGCTTGACGGACTGGCGACTGGAGGTGCAGCTGTTGGTATACAGGGAGAAGAGCAGAGGGGAAAGGATGCAGCCTTGAGGGGAACCAATGCTGATGGTCAGAGAGTCTGAGACATTTCCCCAGCTTCCTGTGCTGCTTTCTGTCAGACAGGAAGTCCGCAATCCACCTGCAGGTGGAGTCCGGCACGTGCCGGGGCACGTTCAATCTAAGAACGGTGTGCACCGTTGTGAAACGGTGTGCAACTGCTTTGAGATCATAGACTGTAAATATTGCTATGTTTGAGATACGTTTGGTGGGTGTGTCTCTAGTTTATTGGCTCAGGTCACAGGTGATACTCAACCAGCAGAGACGTGTCTGTAAACTTGTGGTAATAAAAAGGGAGAATGCTCTCTCCCCGTGTGGTTGAAAATCAAGCTGTTCCACTTAGCGCTCCCCCTAGAGGCCTGGAGAACTTCCGTTGTGTAATCTGGATGCAGCGGTTGTTTTTGTTGCATTTGTTTTCTGGGTTTGTGTGCTTTTCTTTTTGCATCGTTTCTGTATTTGCAGGGCATTTGTGTATTTAGTTGTATTGTGAGCGTGTTTGCTAAATGCTGTGCATCATGTGTTGTCAAATGTATGAAGATGTTTTCTTAATTTGCTTGTGTTTTGTCTATTTGCGTTTGTTTCATTAAGTTGCAGTGTGTTTGCCCCTGTCGGCCACTGTAGTCAATGCATTTATAAAAAAAAAATAAAAAAATAGGACCTGGAAGAAATGCTTAACTGCAATATTTAGGCCTTACTGTATGTCAGGTCAACAACTTGTCAGACTTAAGTGCTGGACTTACTGCAGCTCCAGGCAGGAATGGATATCACGCAAGAGAAAAGCACTTGAGTTCCAAGTCTGAATAGTGAATAACTTGAGACACACCACTATTTTCTGGAAACTTTTTTCACAAAATAATTGTACAGTATGCACGTTAAGTCAGAAGAAAATAGAGTTGCGGCTGCAGCCACGGACATAGAGCGCTGATGGAGCACAAGGCTTTACATGGTCGATGTCAGGCTCAGCTTGTATTGGTTAAAATGGAAGTATATTTGTTCTGTCAGACATATGTAGGACAGATGACTGAATGACATGGCAGAAGCTTGTCCAGTTAAAGTTAGCAATTGTACTATATATTAGCATTAAAGTAAGTATTTGTATCAGTCATATTGATATAGTACACAAGTAAGTTAAATGTGCTTACCTGTTCACAGCTGTGATGCTTGCTGCCAGTGATATCACTGAGCCTTATATTTGCTGCCTAGTGAAAACAATAAGCGAGTGGCCACTGCAGAATATAAAATCTGTGTTTGTATCTCTGGCAAATATATACCCATTGAATATCGCTCTATGGCTTGTACATTTAGTGGCTCATCAGAGACATTACATGCAGTAAAATCCATCAAACATACTTGTAATGGAGGTCTCTGGTTTGATGGCTTCTCTTGACACAGCTATTGGTATGAGAGAGAATGCTTGGTCTATGCATTTTATTTCTGTGGTATTTGCAATAGATTTTGTATGAGAAAAATCTAATTGCTTATTGGTATTATTACCATTAGCATTAGCATACTAAGTACTTTGCATTATTCCTTCCCTTGCTGTTATTGTCAGTCTGACATTCCTCCCCTCTGAGTCTTTGTTTCCCTTGATCTCGTTTACTATCAGGGCCAGATGTACTAACACTTTTGCGCTCACTTCAGGCGTATTTGTTCTGCAATGTGCGTGTAATAGCATGGCGAGGTATGTACAGACAGGCCGCACTGAGGTAAAAGCGCCTGTCGCAGGAGCTGAAAATGGCAAATTGCGCTTTTCCCATAAAGAGATGGGAGGGGAAGCGTAAAGTGCGCCTAATTATGTATTCTGCGGTATGTACAAAAAAAAATGCCCATTCATTCCAGCTGTTGTTAAACTCCTTGCTACATTACAAATACTGGCATCAGGATCATTTCAAACAGTCATAGCATCAGCAGTGGGAATATCGCAGTCTGCACTCAGCCGTATCATAGCACAAGTACTTAGCGCTTTGCTACAGCGCACTAGTCAATACATACATTTCCCCACCACTAATGCCGAAATAACACGCATCAAGCAGGATTTCTTTGACATCGGCCATTCAATTGCCCTTTTAAATGCGCGCAATTTGCGGTATAGTGGGCAGAGAAAGGCGCTGATTACCCGATGAACTGCAGGTTTGGTAAATACGACATAAGCTGATGTATCACAGCGTGCGCTTGCTGCGGGTCGGCCATGACGCTCATAACGCTACTTTCGGAAATGTCCCTACATCTGGTCCTCATTTTTTTTCTCTTCTTTATCCTTCTCTTCTTCTGTCTCTCTTCTCTAAGTCTTTCTTCATCTATTTCATCCTCTTCCTCTCTTTCTGTGGCTTTGTTTTTTGATTCTATCTTGCCTCTTGCTCTCACTTGTTCTCTCTGAGCAGGACGAGGGGAGTGTAGGAGGTCCTCCACAAAGCAGCAATACACCGATAATTGCTTTCTGGTCACTGTGACATGACAAGGTCTGCCAGGGTAAAGCAACACACGCAAACTCACTCACAGACACTCAGAATAATACAGAGCACACAAGAATTCATGCACAAAGAACTACTTGCAGACAAGCAGCAAAAAACACACACACAAACACTCCCAAATACACACAGAAACCGTTGTATAAATAGCCTCCTTGATGGAGCAGAAAGACTTTGCAATGGGAGCAAGGCAGCCTGTCTGACTTTCTCTACAGTGCTTCTATTATGTGTCACAGTGCTTACACACAGGCACACACAGTCTAACAAGGTGGCTGTAAATATTACAGCAACTTACTGGCAGCTAGATAAAGGTTTTACTGTAAATAGATTCAAAGGGGAGAATCACACAGTATCAACCAATGACATTTCCACTCAAAATGTACTATGTTCTGCAGTAACACAGACTATAATTAACTAATTTCATCATGAAATAATTTGCAATTCACAATAATTGGTCACACATTCTCTCCAACCAACAAAAGCACACATGGACACACCCAGTGCCTCCCATTATGCTGGGATTCACATTGTATGAGGCAGTGTATAAGGAGTTAACTGTAAAGTAAGTAACCTATTTTTATGGGACTACTATATGGGATAACTATAAAATCCCATTCTTAAGTAGTTGGATACCACAACATTTTTTTGGGTGTCTGCCTAGTTTATTATGTGAAATAAAAGCAATACCAACTTCTTAACCACAGCAGCATGAAAAAAAGCAATGGAAGTGCTTGATTGCACATACCTGGAGGAGTGAAGCTCTTACAACTAGAATACTTTGGAGTTTACCATTTGTCCTACTAGAAGTTTACAACGTAGTACCAAATAAGTACCAAACTATCAAAGAAACTTGTGCCAGGTTTTATTATAAGATGGCTCAGTGACTCATTTTAGCTCTACTTTAGATACAAACTGTTCTCCAGTTGATGCATGTATGTCAGGGAATCAGTTTATTTCTAATGCAGTCCATACATATTTCAATGATGCATGCATGTTGCAACAGATCATTTTCTTACTTGACAACAGTATATAGAGTATGACAAAGTATATTCATAGTACAGGGCTAACAGACAGACAATAAAACACAGACAGATGTGGAGCCAGTGCTCGACAGGGAGGTGACGGAAAAAAAGTGGTTGATGTTTTTATATTGCTGCTGTCACTATCAACACACACACATACAAAGTTGGCTACTAGGGAAATAGATACCATATAGTCTTAGGATAGCCCAAGGTGTTGGCAGATGGCTGCGGTTCAGGGATCGGTCACACACACACACACACACACACACACACACACACACACACACACACACACACACACACACACACACACACACACACACACACACACACACACTTAGTCATGGCTTTTCACCTAGATTTCCCCGTCAGCCCTCTATCCTCCTTTCCAAAATATTGAATGAAATCCCCCATGCTATTAAAACTCTCTGTCCATCACGTCAAATCAGGTTGTACAAGTCAGCTGCTGACATCTACACAGAGATGAACAGAGATCAATTATGTTTTCATCTTCCTCTGCTCTCAGTGCATGTCTTTGTCTTGTTCTCTGTGCAATTCCACATCCCTTGAGGTTGTTCTCTAGTCTCCTCCCTCTTCTTCTCCACCTAACCATAAACCACATTGCCACATTAGGCAATCTCCTTATGTTTCTCCCTGTCCCCCCCGTCCTACTTCCCCTTTCTTCTGCTATTTGACGCTAACCACAGATGCTGATAAACGGGTAGCAGTTTAAATGCCAGCTAACACCCATATCAGTTTGAAGTCATATGCAGGTGACTGGCTAAGGTGTGTGCTTTGTAGAGTTCTGCAACTAAGTCCAACGAGCCCCGTAGGTTCTCACACATTCTGGCTGGGTTCAAGCCCATTTCCAGGGACAGAAGCAGGTTCTGCTTATAAATTAACACAACTTTTAAACATTAAATGTTGTCACGATTCAGTTTTGCATTTGATATGTTTATTAAAATTGATTGATGTAGGTCGGAAAAAAAGTAGCCGTACAATCGATTAGTCAATTGTTCATTTTTCTCTAGTTCCAGCTGTTCATTTGGAAAAATTTGTTGTTTTTTGTCCTATAGGATTGTAAATGAAATATCTTGGTCCATTAGTCGGACAAAACAAGCATGATGACATTACCTTGGGCTTTAGTAAATTATGATGTCCATTTGTCACTATATTTCCGACATTTTATGGACAAAACGATCAATAATAAAAATAATTGCTAGTTCCAGCTTTAGGTTGATGCATTGATTAATATATTGATTACAGTTGTCTGTACATCCTGTCCTGAGCCCTGTAGGTTCTGTCCGTTTCTGTGTTCGGTTAAGTCCCATAGGTCCCGTGTTAGACTCTGTGCTGTGTCATGTGTATCTTATCCTGCCCCCCTGAAGTTATATGCTGTGTCTTGTCAGTCCTACTTATTACAATCACCTGCTTTGTGGTGCTGTGACCTGAAAACACACAGGACAAAAGTGCAGCTAAATAAGTGAAAATGTAAATATTATCTTGGAAATTACTTATCACAACAAAATATATGGCAGCTGTTGGACTTTGGTCACTGAAATGATCTGATACACATCTGCAAACCACATGATGCTGAAATTTATCAAATTATTATTATTAGCAAATTAGACAAAATATGGACAAAAGGTGATTAAAAGACATGAAATGTGGTTAATCAAATGTTACTTTGTCGAATTACACTGTTTAGTTTAGCTAAGCATTAGTTAAGTTTTAGAGTGTGTAGTCTGAATGTGTAGATTTGTTTGGGAGAAGATACAGGTTTTTGAGATATTAGGCTATGTATTGTGTGAATGCATGTTTATATGCGTGTGTGTGTGTGTGTGTGTGTGTGTGTGTGTGTGTGTGTGTGTGTGTGTGTGTGTGTGTGTGTGTGTGCATGCGTGTGTGCGTGCATGCATGAGTGTGTGCATTCCTGGGTGTGTATTTTATTGCATGCGTTGTTCGTGCAGCAGCTGCCTTTCATGCTCACGTCACTGAACAAACACATACTCACACGGCATCAATACAAACACCGGACTGCTTTATTTTTCTTCCTCTTCCTCTATCAAATTCTCCCTCGTCCCTCCCTCTCTCCCTAAAACACACACTTAGCAGCTGTTTGGAACGTGCAGCAGAGAGAAAAAGACCCACCCATGAGGTGAGCCGGAGGTTAGCTCCCCTTCGGGTATTTACTGTCAACGATGAACACACACAAAAAAAGCACGCACACACACACACACACACACACACACACACACACACACACACACACACACACACACACACACACACACACACACACACACACACACACACACACACGCACACACATTCCTTCCTGCTTAAATTCTTACAAGAGTTTGGGTAGCGACTGTTAACATACATTTACGCACGTAGATTATAGTCATCCATTGTGGGTGCTGCCCTCAGAACTAAGAGAATCCACGCTACAGTTAAACTAATATTTACTGTTTCTGAATGATTATTTGCTCAACTCTCTTTCCAGCATTGTATTAATATACACTATTTGTCTTGCTGTCCTATAAATTACCCTCATATCATCTACATCTATGTTTCTCACTCTCAATCCGTTTATACTTCCCTAAAATGTGAAGCATAAGTTGGTATGTGTGTGTGTGTGTGTGTGTGTGTGTATGTATGTGTATGTGTATATGTGTATATGTGTGTGTGTTAATGTTTATGGAGTTACCTGAGAACACCTGTGTGCTGCGCTGCAGTATCTGAGATCGGAAGGCCTGCCAGACCCCCATCAGCTGGCTGAGGAAACCCCGTACATCTGTGAGCTCACTGCCAGAGGATCGGAGCACGGAGAGAGTCGCTTGCAGGGCCTGCTGCTGTTGCACACACACTCCTCTGACACACACAACACACAGAGCATTTCACTTTCTCAGTACATCGACAAAAAGCAGTACTTCAATTAACAGTAACTTCATGGTTAAAATGTCCGAACATCTTATGGGAGCTGTCACATACAGATTGAGACAATACTGTTAATAGCTACCTAGGTAGCTGTTAACAAGTGCTGTTAAAGTGACAAGTGTGTGAATAACACAACATTAGCTATTAAAGGTGTGGTTCGGAAAGACTGCAGTTGGAATCCCAATCTGGTGGGGAAATTCTTCAGGCCACTCTATCCCTCCTCAACAAATACTTTGACTCTTAATCCCCACATGCTCCAGTTGAGTTTATCAGTGTGTAAGAGCAGAAGACTGTGGTTACTGTTCCCTGGTGTGAATGTGTGTAACTGTGGCCTTTTGAAGCAGCGCATTTCTAAAAAAAGAGCACACTGTACTGTACGTTTTGTGACACTCCTTGGATAGATCGAGAGGTTTTCAAATTCCTTACTTGCAAAGAGCTTTCCCCAGTTGTTACTGTAAAAACTGTATTACAGTCAAAACCTTTGTGACATCTGAATGTGTGAGACAAATACTGTATATATGGAAGTATATAGATGACACAAAAATTGAGTGAGCATTGAACAAATTAAAGCGCTATTCAAGTCTACAAGTCAACATTTAGAGTTTGGGCACAGATTCCTAAGAGGAATGATCCTGATCCTATGTTATCTCATGTTTCATGAGACAGAGGGACTGATGTAACCTTCATGTCCTTAAAAAAAAGGGCACAGCCATGTTTTACAGCACTCTCCCATTCCATCTCCCTCCTTCCTCTCTCTCACTCTCAAAGAAATACTGTATGTTCAGACGAAAAGGCACTTTGAGCAACATGAAAGATCACTAGCTCAGCTCACAAATTCACACACACACGCACGCACGCACGCACGCACGCACTCACACACACACACACACACACACACACACACACACACACACATTTTCAATCAAGTCACAAACCCATGCAAAGCGTGACCGTGGAGTGCTGGAATAGAACATTCTGTTATCCCAAGAACACTTTTAAAGTAACATGTGGGCGAGAACACACTGAACAGTTTATTATTTGCATGCACGCGCGGTTTGTGGTTTAAGGTGATCAAAAATTAACTGAGTCTAAGACGAGACAGGATGAGAGGGAAGACTTTGAGCTTCTGTGTGTGTGTGTGTGTGTGTGTGTGTGTGTGTGTGTGTGTGTGTGTGTGTGTGTGTGTGTGTGTGGGGAGTGGAGGGGAGCATGGGCACTGCTTGTCACGAGAGCCAGTTTTATAATGTCAGATGACATAAATCATAAGGCTGACAGCACCAAATGGAGGAACAGATATGAGCCAGATCTGTCAACGGTGATAAGGCTTAGATAGTAAAAAACAGAGAGAGAAAAGAGAGAGAGAGAGAGAGAGAGAGAGAGAGAGAGAGAGAGACTACAACTGATGGTTTACTCATTTAGCAGCTTTAATGTCAGTGGCCTGATTGAAAAGCACTTTTTCCTCTACTGACATCTCATATCCTTCCCTCCCACTCTCTTCACCTCCAACATTCTCCTCCCCTGTCACATCATTTTTAATCACTCTCTTTATTTCCAGGAAATAACCAGTGGGTCAGCTGAATTTCTCTTCTCTGTTTTTCCATTGCCTTTATTTTTTCCCCTCTATCATCTCACACAGTTGTTTCCCATCTGCCCTAGCCTTCCTGCCATGCATCTGGTCAAGGAGCTGACAGCCAATCAGTGTGATGCAGACCAATACTTTGTTTTTTCATCTTCTGTTTTTTGTATTTCATCTCCATCTGGCTAAACCTTAATGACATTACCCCAACCCCACTCTCTCATGTCACTGTATCTTTCTTTCTTTTTTCTTCTCTCTCTAGTTGTTTCCTTACCTGAGGATTTCACCGTGCTGCTTCTCTTTGCGGAGTAACTGCTCTGCCTCCTCCATCATGGAAGCCGTTTTTGCCAGCCTGTTGAGGAAGAAGAGAGTAGAAGAATGAGGGTGAAGAGCCATGAGCAATATTCACTCATTAGAGAACCTAAGCCACGTAATGATAAAGACGTAATGCCACTGTAGTCCCATGGGGTAAAATTAGTTTATAGGTGATGCAACTTTAATGATAGAGAGCGGAGGATATTGTGATGAAATTCAATCAGATGGAAAATTAAAATTTTCCTCAGAGGTAATTAATATAAAGAGATGCCCCCCCCCCCCCATCCCCACACCCATCTTATCTAGTTTGAGATAATTCAATACATAATAAATTATTATTTGAATACGAGCAGAGTCGGCAATGCATAAAGGCAGATAATTAATAGGATTGAAGTGCAAAATAGAGATAAAAAAAGAAGAAAGTGAATACCTGTCTGTCCTTATACCCATTATCCACACTTGCCGTGTTGCACACTGAAATGCATATTCATGAGTCGCAAAAGTAGCCCACATCTGAAAAATGCCAACACGCAGTACACTTAACCCACACTTGATGCACACTTATCAGCGCAGCTGTCAGTATCATTTGGATATCGCATAATACACTATGGTCTACTGCACCACCCGGGCGGTAATGCGTCTATAAGCTACTTTTATGACCAACAATAATCTACAGACATGAAGAAGTTAAAGTTTATGACATGCTTTTGACCACTCGCAAATAATGCAAGTCTGGGTATTAGGCAGACCCTTACTCTGCATTGCCTTTCAGCCTGATCGATTCCACACAGGAGCAATCAAACCATACACATAAACAGTGAGATTGTGTGACCAGAGGGCTGTACTACAAATCAAGATCAACATGCCCTGGATTTATTTCAGTTACCCGGCTTCACCTAACCTAACAACCGCGGTGCCGCATAAACTGTGTCACGACGGTGGTTAACAGCTAGTTCAATCAACCCAGGGTTTCCCAATCCAGCGACGCGCGCATTCACATAAAAGAGATGGTGTTTGCTCCCGAGCAGGTAAGGTGTTCAGCATAAGTTACCACGCCGATTTAACCCGGTAACAAGTGATCCACCGTCGTTATACACAAAACCCTACCTCAGTAACGCCAAATCTTGCTTCGTAGTACAGGCCTCTGGACACTTGACAAACAGAGACAACACATTGTGATATTTTCTAAAACACCACAAATAAG
>CM042430.1:25071936-25176936 GCA_023631565.1 Gymnocephalus cernua
TCACACCTGAGTTGAATGCGTTCCATTTCCGAGTAGGAGTTTTCATTTTGGGATTAGCCAAGTTAGCCATTATTAGCAATAGTAGTTGATAACAACGCATTACTCTGTTTTTGTGCGTACAACCAACGTAACATGTTCACAGATAGAAGTTGAACAGGACTGTGGTTACGACTGATTTAGCAAGCCTCAAATAAGACAGAAGTGCTAATAACTGTTGATGCACGGAGCAGCCATGTTGGATTATTAGCTCAGGGTACTGCCAGGTTGTGCGGGTTCCAAGTTTGGAAATCCGAGGTCAGGGGTCGTGTTTCCGACTTTGACCTTGGAAAATCCGACTTCAAAGTACAAATGGAACGTACTAAGAGTCAAACAGCCTTCAAAGTCAGCATGTGAGGTATTAGCACAGATCTAAATTCACATTACCACATCAAACAGACAGACACACACAATAATATGTCGTGTTTTGTGTGTATTTTAGTTGCATGGGAAATTCTCCCTGGTAGAAGATGACCTCTGTTTAGCTCTTATGGTGGCTCAACTTTACTGTGGGGCTCATGACAACGAGATAAACAAAAACAATGATATTAATGAGTGTGTGTCAATAACACCCCCCCCCCCACACACACACACACACACACACACACACACATGACAAAGTTTATTTGGTAATCAACGATAACATGTTGAAGCAGTAGCATAGCAACCCACACATACTAATGAAACACAGACGCATTGCTTTTCTGAATTAGAATTAAGATTGACAAACTGTAGGACAAAATGTATTCTCATATCCATTTCATTCGCTTAAGCCATAATATGATATCATTGTTTGTGCTTGTACTTTGTATGTGCCTGTGTGCTGTTTTGATGATAACAATCATTGTTATGGCATCCCTGACATGGTTACCAGATAACTTGAAAACAAAATATATACAAACAGGTATCACACACACACACACACACACACACACACACACACACACACACACACACACACACACACACACACAGATGAGGCATTGACTTATCTAATTAAACTGCTTAACGTTTTTATCAAAACATTTATCTCTGACAAGCCTAAAATTCAGCTTTTAATTTGAGAAACATTACACTGTGTGTAAGCTTGGGTGTATCACATTCTATTTGTGTTCTTTTTTTGGTCAACGTAAAATGGCTTTTAGCTTTGAATGCCCTGCCATTGTGTTGATCAAAAAAGTATTTTACACACACACACACACACACACACACACACACACACACACACACACACACACACACACACACACACACACACACACACACACTCAGATGAGGCATTGACTTATCTAATTAAACTGCTTAACGTTTTTATCAAAACATTTATCTCTGACAAGCCTAAAATTCAGCTTTTAATTTGAGAAACATTACACTGTGTGTAAGCTTGGGTGTATCACATTCTATTTGTGTTCTTTTTTTGGTCAACGTAAAATGGCTTTTAGCTTTGAATGCCCTGCCATTGTGTTGATCAAAAAAGTATTTTACACACACACACACACACAAACACACACACACACACACACACACACACACACACACACACACACACACACACACACACACACACACAGGCATGCACAGTGGATGAACAGATGACACTTTGATATGGGTAAGCTTTTATGTCACTTCTAATGAGGACAGTAAATGCCAACACACACACACACACACACACACACACACACACACACACACACACACACACAGAGAGTGTAGTGATTTGAGTATTGTTTCTGTGGTTGCTAGATATGAAAATTGAAATAATACCATGAGTACATAACTAATTTGCCATGAAGTACTTCCTTGTTACAAATGGATGCCTTTCTATTTGTCATCCATCATTACTCTGTACTTCACTCCCACTCTTCCACCTGCAAGTCAGACAGGCAGGCAAAGGCAGCAGTGTTACCAGTATTTTTTTCTGCAACATTGTATGATTTACAATTACTCTCGAACGTAGCATCTGGGTACCAGTGTTTTGACAGAAGTCACGAGTAACTAGATGGTGAAAGGTTATATGACGCCACTGACGGGCGACTAAAGGAAACGTCCCGTGTCTGAAAATCAAATAACAGATTTCTCTGGGTTTGACATTTGGTGGAAACATTTGGGATAGTGTAACAACACAACTCAAAAAAATATATAACATAGGTATGGTCGTTTTTAGACATTTTAATGCAGAAAAGTTACATATTGTACCTTTAAAAGGTGCTCTAAGCGATGTCACATGTTTTTTAGGCTACAACATTTTTTGATACATACAGCAAACATCTCATCACTATCCTCTAGCTGCTTGTCCACTGAACACACTGTAAAAAAAGCGGCCTCTGTAGACAGCACAGGCTCCAAAGCTCGTTTGACAATACTTAGAATGTCAACAAGAAGTAAAGTCACCCAACATCGCTTAGAGCACCTTGAATTTCCAGACGCTTCTCTCAACACCATAAGCATGCGCACAAGTACATGATATGTTCCAACCTGTCTTCAGTTAGATGAGCTCTGCCTATCCAAACCTGTTCAACAGTGTCTTCCAAGAAGGGGTAGATTTTAATCTAATTAATCTAATCAGATACAAAGAAAAAAGCATGTATTTTACAAATGGGTGTATTTGGGAAGGCTCAAACCATGATGACAAGGGAACCTTTGCTAAATGTATGCAAAATCCAGTATAGAATTGAATAATAATAACTAGAATGTTATAACGAGGTCAAAGCCTCATTGCGCCAGTCGCCCCTGACAACCGCTCAAAAGCGGAACCCAAAGCATAACGGTGGGGAGGCAAAGGTGTGAGCCGCAAGGTCTGTCAAAACACATAAACGTTGATTATATATGGTCATCTTCACCAAATTTACAATAATAATGTCAAGATTTTTGCTGATAGAATTTAATTTGGCAGAGATATGCTAAAGTCCGTGTTTCGTAGCTAGCAGCGTCAATTGCACATAGTTTAACGTAGCAAAATTCTTTTGATAACTTGTGGTCAGGTCCTTTAGGGCTCTCAGCATTTAGAAAACTCAAATTAAAAACTCAACTTAAGAAAACTCAACTTAAGAAAACTCAACTTAAGAAAACTCAACTTGAAAACTCAAAACTCAACTTAAAAAAATCAAGTAAACTCAATGTGAAAAATCAAAAAAAATCAAGAAAACTCAACTTAAGAAAACTCAACTTAAAAACTCAAGAAGCAAGCTTTTTTTGTCAAAAATTCTTTAGGGCTCTCAGCGTTAAGAAAACTCAACTTGAAAACTCAAGAATTGAAAATTCCTTCAGTTTCAATTTGCCGCTGTCGGCGCTCGGGCCCTAATAATTTTTAGGAAAATAATAGGGTTCTATAGCTAAATAGGCCACGCCCACATGCACCAATCAACATGACACTTCATATCCTGGTTATTACTCGCCCCCAGACTATGTGTAGCAATTTTGGTGAAACACGACAAATAATAAATCTGAGCAAAAAGAATAGGGTTCTACCCCTTCAGGGTTTGAACCCTAATAATAATGTATACTTTATTTTTTATTATTTATTCCATTTATCAAAGTCTGAATCCTTTCAAATACCTTATCATATTTAATTAGATTTAGCTTTTAAAGTTTACAAGTAACAGGTGTATCAGTGTGTAGCAAGAGTAGCACATCATCAGTGTAACAGTAGCATCGTCAGTCCTGTATTGATTAAAATAAAAGCATATCTGTTCGACAGAATAAAGCATTTGAAACACATTCTGTGTAGACAGGGTGTTGCTTCCAAGTGGAATCTGGCACTAGTCATAGACTCTGACCTAAAGAGACCTCAGATCTACAGCTGAACAAGCTAATACATTCCTTCATCAAAGAACATGTTTAAAAAACTGCCACTTGTTTAGAATCTGCTGCCAGAGCTTGACAAAAACAAAGAAAGTAGAACACATCATATATTACAGACCTACTTTTACAATATGAAACAGCCAGTCCTCTTAGATCCTCCAAATTTGCTTGCTGTACAAAGAATGAGTGAGAAGATTGGCGAAGCTTAATTCACTAACTATCAGAACTGCACTTACCAGAGGATTTCATTTTCTGCTCCCTTTTAATGTTGTGTTTTCTTTATTTTTATTTCACTATATTTCTTAGTTACTATTAATGAGTGTAATTCACACCCTGAAATCTGTTAATGAGGTATAAGCAGTTTTGCACACGTTACATTGCATTACTATCTCAGTAAAGTGTACTTATCTTGATTAATGGAGAATGTGAGACATTCTTATCTATTTGCATATGACAAACTTTGGCATCAAGTTGGATATCAAAGACAAAATTACTACTGGGATGTTGACATGAACGCTATTTATAAATCATAGACTGGTGAATAAGGTAACTCGAATATGGCGACAATATTATGTCTATTCTCTCTCCTTCACCTCCCCTCCCTTTTTCTTCAGCAGATCACAATATTTCCAGTTCATCCATGTTTAAAGTTGTCGAGCAGGTGAGATTTTAAAATCAGGTTTAATTGCACGCTGCACATTACTACCCTTCTCACCTTGCATTCTTCTGTCATGCACCTATCATCCACACACACATGCATGCATAAGCATTTTTGGATAACCCGCACTCACAAACACACACACACACACACACACACACACACACACACACACACACACACACACACACACACACACACAGACACACGCTCATGTCACGAACATACGTTGTCTGACAGGTTTTAATCAGGTTTGGTTTGTATGAAGAGTGTGTTGTTATCACGCTACCAGTCAGGCTCTCCCACTACACCCACCCACACACACACCACAACCACTTCTCCCGTCCTGTCAGACTAACACAGGATCAAACAGCTACTGTAAGTCAGATATAGGAAGAAAGCAGGAAACCCTGTGTGGTTTTTTTGTAGTTGTATATGCTTGTGTAGGTCAATATCAGGATCTCTAAAAAAACTGGCACAAGTCACAAAAAAGTATCATAAAAAAATAAGTACACTGCTGGCTAGAAACAGTTACATCCATTCCTTTAATGGAAAATTACATAATCTCCCAACAAAAGCTGTATTAAGTCTCTCAGTAAGGGAGGGGATGGCCGTCAATCATAAATGAATCTCACATAACAACAGAGTCACACTCCTGCTGTGTAGCTAGCTATTCAGAACATCCTCATTAACTCCCACTCGCATACTATTTTACCCCTCCCCCCAACCCCCTCTTTTGCCTGTAATCTGTTCATTACCACCTGTGTGTGTGATGGTGTACAATTGCAACAAAGTACTGGCAAATTAGTGTTTAGAGATCGACAGAGAGAAAAAGAGAAGAGTGAAAGAAAGTAAAAAAACAAGTTAGTTTATAATTATAATATGATAGATACACTCAAATGATAAAAGAAATGTTGCATATTTAAATTATAATAATTGAACACTGAGATATATACAGAGAAATAAGGCAAATTATATAAAGCATCTTGAGATGGCAGATAGATAAAGCAAGATATACTGTAGAGAGTTAAAGAAAGGCAAAGAAAGACAGAAAAAGAGAGAAAGAAAGACAAAAAGCACAAAAAAGAAAGAAACAAAGAAAGAAGCAACGAAAAAAGAGCAGGAGAGAATCCACTGCTGTCAGTCCATGCTGGCCTCTCACACATCACTATGTCGCGCATCATTATCTGACTGAACTTTGACCTCCTGACCTACGCTTGGCCTCAAGGCTCCAGAGCACAACTATGTGCAGTAGTGTTTATTTGTGTGTGTTTGCGTGTGTGTTATGGCTCAATATATGTGGGCAGAGTATGTGAGGGATAATCAGCTTACATTAGAGCAGATAGTGGATTGGCTCACCAGGCTACCATACACATAACAACATATGGACAACCTGAAACCCAGCTAGCCATATGAGCATACCGGTTGTGCCCTGCACATACAGTACATACAGCACACACACACACACACACACACACACACACACACACACACAATATGAAAGCAAAATATCCACTATGAACCAATCCATACTGAATGTTCAAGCCTGGCTTTGACATTTGTGTTGTTGCACTTGCTTGACGTTTGGCTGCGTTAGCATAGTTGTCGACTCGCTAGTTTTCTTTAATCATAAGTAATATGTTCATAACAAAAGCACGTGTACAGCTGTCCATAACTACGACAGCGCGTTGTAGAAGTAAATCGCACTCTGAAACTGTTGGAACACCAAATCGCAAAAAAAATCCTATTTTTATCCTAAATATAAGCAATGTTTTCAATTCTCTGCTAAAATGAGGAGGATGTTTGTTAAACACAAACACACTATTTCCTCCCATATTAAGTCAGACCCTGGTTACTACAGTGTGCATGAGTTTGTTGTTGAGCAAAACAATTCCAGTAAAGAAACCTAATAAATTCTGTAAAAAAAAGTCATGTTTCACAGAAATCAAATTAAATCACTTTGGATTTAATCGGTAAAAGTTTCCTCAAAAAACTCAATTCGGTAGACATTTTACCGAGCCTCGTACAGTATATATATTTTCCCTTTTCTAGGTAATGTATGGGATGATGAAGGTGTTGAAGATAACAGTGGAATGTATAATTATACAGCAGGGTCTGTGTCAGAGATTCACATACACACACCAGCTAGTGGGATACATGTCTGATTTGTCGGAGTGTGTTTTTGTGTTAACAGCGTGACTCACAGGATAATTGCCCACATGAAGCCTGGCATTAGAGATCATTTCGCACCAGGGACAGGAAGCACAGACAAACACATACAAACCTCACCTCTCTTCCAGCTGTTGGAAGTATTTTCTCAGCTCGTCTAAATCTTTATTGGCCTTTTGAAGTGCGTCACTCAGAACTTTCTCTCCCTCCTCGGTCATCCTGTGCAGCTCTTCTCGCTGCTTCCTCAGTGTCTCCGCCTCCAAGTCTCCCAGCTCTCTTCTAAGTTGTCTCTCTTTTTCTTCACTGATTTTCTGAAACCCCTCTTTCATCTCTTGCCTCTGCTTCTCATGCTTTTGTTCAAACTCCTCTCTCAGAGCTCTCACTGTGTCTTTGTGCTTCTCTTCTAGCTCTTCTCTTATGCGTTTCTCTTCCTCCTCTGTCTGTCTCTGCACCTCCAGGTGAAATGCCCTCTCCCACTCCAGCCTGCCCAGCTCCAATGCCTCTCGCTGGGCCTTCTCTCTCTGGGTGGTCTCTCTCAGTTCCTGGAGCTCTTCCTCCAACTGAGCCAGTCGAGTGTGGAGCTGATGGAACTCGTGGAAAATGAGGTAGCTTACACCACAGTAGTGACACGTCGTCTCACTGGGCTCCATCTGAGAGGAACATAAACACAATTTGTTGGAAATGATAATAATAATAATAATAATAATAATAATAATATTAATTTAGAAGTAACCACAGAAGTACAACTGTTTACAAAACGTCTGAAATGTAAAGCCCCTGAAAACTTGGCTTCAGACCACATACTTTCATATTATTTATTAAGAGTTTAACACTCAAAGACTGTGACTGTGTGGGTGTGGTTTGATCAGATTTGATTAAGCATAAGCAAACAACCTCATCAGATTCTGATAGCCTGGCTAAACCCTGACGGACTTCCGGCAAATTTGAGATTTGCTCTGCAAGTCACCCTGGCCAAGAGCCCATTCAAACCCATTTCCAATGTCCCCAAAATCGAGGCACCAATCACAACCGTTGAGGCGGGCTTTACACGATGACGGTATGTGCGAATCCCTACAAAGATGGTATAGAGGTGAGATGTCTCACTATGTAGCTAAAACAGAGACCTGAACAGAGCTGAAAAGAGGAGCTGCAGCAATGTGCAGTACAACATAAATATGGTGGGTTTTTTTAAGAATTAAACCATGTAAACCTATTCTGGTACTACCTCAAAATACAATTATGAACCTGAAAATGAGCATAACATGGCCACTTTAATACTATGCGAATAATCAAGTTGGTACAGTCGGCTAGCGGATTAATCAAAATGGATATGAGACTGACAAGGTTTTCTTTGTTGAAGTTTGAGGCAAGTCTATTTTAAGTGTGGGCGCCTAGATAGCTCAGTTGGTAGAGCAGGCGCCCATAGAGGTTTACTCCTCGCCGCAGCGGGCCCAGGTTCCACACCGACCTGCGGCCATTTGCTGCATGTCATTCCCCCTCTCTCTCCCCTTTCATGTCTTCAGCTGTACTGTCAAATCAAGGCCTAAATGCCCACAAATAAAAACTATCTTTAAGTTTATTGTAAGTGTATTGCACTTTATTTTAATTTTTTTTTAAATTCCCAGCCCTTATCACTTGACCAATTAATGTTTCCATGACTATCCAAATTATTGCCTTAAGAGCCCATATACATTGTGTATTGTATTTGGATACACAATTTGTTGAAAACGAAAACAATTGAAATTAATAATGAATATATATATTCATAGCTTGGAGGAGGATGAGTGTAGAAATAGCATTCACTTTTGAAAGATTTATTGTATGGGGCCTTTACAAATGAAGTATCACAGCTGCCTATGAAAACATTTAGGTCTGAAAACTACCGGCCTCATTGTCAATCACAATCATGTGTTGGTGTCAAAAACATCTTTTTATCTGTCAGCAGTTCAAAGCAGAGGATCACAGATACTCTAATACCGCCTTCAGATATTGTTTTTACTGCTGTCTGTTGGAAAAAAAAAAAAATCTCCTAAAATGATCTTTCTTTCTCTGTGCGTGTCGGTGTGTTCTCTCCAAGATGCTGTCACTTCTTTCATTTCAAGCTTATGAAGGATAAGCTCACATCCCTGAGCTTTCATCTTTATGATGATATGTGGCAGAGAGGCAGCTGATATTTGGATGACATGCTGACAGCTCCCATGTTACAAAGCTGACATGATGACTGCGACATTATTTAAACAAGGTGAAAGACACGTGCAAACAAAGCTGACATTCTTGGGAAGACAACGGGAAACAGAACAGATCATTTAATTACTGCTGTTAAGGCACAGAAATGCCATGTCCATTTGCCATCCACTTGTTTTGAGTGTGAACATCTCAAACACTAATGACAGGGTGGCATGTCATTTGGTGTGCAAGGATAAGAAACGTATTGATATTGATTATGCTATGGCCTTTTCTCCAGTGCCACATTCAGACCAGACATTCATGCTTAAAAAATGAACTAATTTGTTTTGTTGACCCCATGACCTTTCCCCTTTGCCCCCAGGCCCACAGCACCATATATTGATGGTAGTGATGTTTTTTGTTGAGTGTTTGATAGCACTTTTCCTCATCTAATCCTTTTATGAGGATAAGAGAGGAAAGCAGAAAGAATGAGAAACAGCTAAAATTCAAAGGGTCAAGACAGGGTCAAACCTATGGTGTTTACAGTTTTCATGATAATTCAAATAGTGTCAGATACTGCAAATTGCATTAGCTTTCTATTCAAATGTTAAAATGCTGCTGAAAATGAAATGCAAATTAGTTCAACTTCCATCAACAGGGTGAAAGAGAACCCTTTATGTAGCAAATGGACTAAGTAACAAGGTGTTTTACAATACTTTGTTATGAACGTGTTGAATTTAATATCACAAGAGGTAATGTTAATCCTCCTTTTAAACTAACAAAGATAAGTTACTGTCCTCATACTGAATTAAGCTAATGCTAGCTTGTGTCAGGTGATGCATTTTTTATTTAAGTAATTAGTAATATCACAGTGCGGCAGCTCCGCGGCTGAATTACGGTTCCTCGAGTGGCGAGTCAATCTCCATAGACCCCCATGTTAAAAACTTCACAGCAGAAATAAACACGCCTGGTACAAAAGCGTTTATAACTCAACTAATTATATTAAGGCTTAAAGGTACAATATGTAACATTTCTGCATTAAAATGTCTAAAAACGACCATACCTATGTTATATATTTTTTTGAGTTGTGTAGTTACACTCTCCCAAATGTTTCCACCAAACTTCAAACCCAGAGAAATCTGTTATTTTATTTTCAGACACATCACGTTTCCTTTCCTTCCTAGTCGCCTGTCAGTGGCATCATATAACCTTTCACCCTCTAGTTGCTCGTAACTTCCTTCAAAACACGGCTCCCAGATGATACGTTTGAGCGTAATTGTAAATCATACAATTTCACAGAAACAAATATTCCGAATATTCCTAACCATAATACTGCTTTTTCTGCAACGCAGCATCATTTTGTGGTTGATAACATGCCACTTTGCAACACAGTAATACAGCAGAGATCTTATTTATTGATACATATCAATATCGATCCAGTTTAACGTTACTACAATGTGTTGGTTGACAAGTAGCTAACGTTAATGCTAGCTAGCTAATGCTTGGTGGATAACATTATAGGGTTACCACATCGTTCAACACGCTCATAAAGTTATTAGTAGCGTCATTGTTTTCACCACAGACACGGATAAAAGCAGCGCTGGGCTAACCCACGAATGAGTTTACCAGTAATGTTAACGTTAGCTGTATAGATTAGACGACTAATCTAATGCTAATTTAGCCAGCTAGCACCCCGGTCTGTCTGCCTGGGATAAGAGCTGACAACACAGCCGGGACATGTAGCTACATGTAGTAGGGATGGGCATAATTAATCGACGATCGACGATTGATCATTAAGAATTTCGTCGATCACGTTAATTTGTCATTGATTAAACTAATGCAGATTGTGTTGTGTAGTGTGATTGCATGTAATGATTTCCAGTGTGTCAGCAGCAATTAAACATTTTACCACCCGGGGGCGCCATAGGCTGCTCAGTTAGCTGCGAGTTACGTTTTGATTCCAAAGTAAACATGAAGAGGTCACAGCGAAGTGTGGCGTGGGTCCATTCTGATTTAAAAAACAACTTAGTTCACTGCAAACACTGCGACGCCGTGTAGAAGTACAACACGGCCACGACTCAAATGATGTACCACTTAAACAAAGTGCATCCGACCCTGGTTAACGTCGGTGGCGGTGCGTCGTGCTCTCAGTATCAACCTAGCATCAACTCGGCGTTAGCACGGAGGAGCTGCGATGCACAACGAGCAGAGGGAAATTACCCGAGGGATCTGCACGTTCATTGAGATGGATATTGGAACCAGCATTTCACATTCCGTCACGACGTACCATCACCAGACTGGTAGAAACTCACTACGAAACGTGAACATATGGAAGAGACTTTTGAGTTTGATGGTCGTCCTTATTTATTCGAACCCGAGTATACAGACGAAGAACTGGCCTCACAAGAGTTGGAAAGAACCAGACAGACAGAGGGGCAACAGGCAGATGAAGCTGCTGCTCCAAGATCATGCATTTCGGGCAACTGGTGGTGTTCGTGTGGGTGTTGTGCCACGAAGGCATCACCGGTCTTCCTGAGGACATCCTCCAGACCAGCGGGCGCTCTCGTGATTGTTGTCGGCAGACAATATGCATCTTGTTGTCATGTAAGGGCCCTGTTCATGTTACACAGACACTTTAATTGCATTTTGTGTCTGTTAAGATACACAAAGACACTATTTAATTTATGCCCCCATAAGTGGGAGCGGTGGGCATTAGCTGCAGCAGCTCCGTCTAGGTAGCTGCTATTGCGCTAATTGTTTTTGCTATAGACAAGTCTTGCATAGTTATATTTAGAAAGATTAATGTAAAAATTGGCAGGAGTTCTCCTTTAAAATGGCTAGGCTATATAAGAAAATTGTAAAAGAGAGTATTATATTTCGAACATATTCAAGCGCGAATGAGAACCGTTTGGAGGGGGATGCCAGGTTGTGCAAAAAAAAAAAAAACCCAAAGAAAAGAATATTCCAATGTCAAATTTTAAAATCGAATACCAACCCACCGAACAAATATTCGAATATTCGGGTCCAGCCCTGGTCCTTTGTGGTAATCTCCAACTAAGACAAAACAACAACAAAGGCTAAGAGCTTAAAAACCAAAACACAGCCAAGTCGAAGGACATATAAAAAAAATGGCAGCCACTGATTAAAAGATTGAAAGATACTGAAATGGCTTTCATTGAATGAATCCTTGCCGTCTTTTGTCTTTTTCCCTCTGCCTCTCATTTCCTTCTTCTTTATGGTAAGAGAGAAGTCAAACAGAATGACAGGGTGGGAGACGAGACAGGCAGACAAAACATGCAGCAACACTTGAAAGTGCTTTTGATGTGACACATGATTGACAGGTGACACATTTAAGAAGATAGAGCTTCTCTCTCAGATTCTCCATTGGCCACATCTAACTTTCTCTCTCTCTGTTCCCATCACAGGGCCTTCTTGTCTATCCATGTCAGGTGAAGGTGCAGATTATGTCTGCCTCATGTCTTCAAGACAGCGGGCATCTGTCTTCTAGTTGTCATGACAGACAGAAAGACAGTAGTAACACGTTTCCATTCACTTTAGAGCAATTCACACAGTAAATGCTGAGGTACAAGAGGAGAAGGCTGCACACATTTAGATCTGATGCAAGCAAATAATAACAATACTCTCTACAGCATTGCTAGAAGCAATGTTTCTTCTTCGTCTTGGAACCACGGGGGTCTGTACAAAATGTAATGGCATACTAATCTGGCATCTAATTATTGAGATGTTCCACTCTGGACCAAAGTGGCGGGCCGACCGTCAGACTGACCAACATTGCCACACTTAAAAATTACAAGCCTACGTACGTCTATAGATGTTAATAAAGACCAATGTTTGATACAAGTATCCAAGATCTTATAAAAGGCCCAAATCTGTCACGCATGTAGACATGGTAAATGCACTCCAAAATATTTGTTCCCAAAAAGTTCTGTACATGAGAAACCCAGAAACCGTACATTAGCAACAACATATCACAAGTCCAGAAAATCAATGACAATCACCAGGGAAGTAATGGACAAAAAAAAAATAAAAATAAAAATACTAAGTGTGTGAATGGGGTTGAATGTTATCCAAAAATGCTTATGCATGTAAATCTGTGTGTGATGTAGTCATGATGACAGACAAGGGGGCAATACAAAATGTTAAAGTGACCTGAGGGCTGAATCGTGCCTTAGCTATGGCTTGACACACAGGAGCAGATGAAAGGCACAGACAGAAACACACACCCAAATACGCAGACTGACAAACAGATATACACATTAAAACCCACATTGATACAAGCACAAACATGTACGCAGGTACAAATAAAGGCACAGGCATAGACAGACGTATACAAAAGGCAAATTTACTCATGTAAGCATCTTGAGACAGACAGGAAACTCACCCTCTCAACACACAATGGCACACACACAGGGCAGAATGGCTGTGCCACCAGCAGGCTGTGTGCTCCCGTTGACTGAGTTTGGCCCCTCAGGGAGACCCCTTGCCCTGGGCACTGACACGTTCACTTAGCACTCAAACCACAAACCTAACCCCTCCACAAGCTCTCTCACAAACACACACGCACAGACAACTACTACCTTAGAGGAGGAGGAGTAGAGAGACAAGGGTGGTTTGAATGAAACAAGGAAGTGATAGAAAAAGAGTGAAAGAATGAGGGAGGAGGAGGAGGAAAAATGTCAAAAAATGTCGTTTAAATGTTTCATGCCAGCAGCCAACAGATGCTTCTCTTCTACACACAAAACATCTTTGTCCTCTAGTGCACACATCACTTCTATGGCTCCTCTTGTGTCTCTCTTATCTCTCTTTCATTCTGTTTCATGATTGACTCCATTAGCATGCTAGACTGTTGCCAAAAGCGGTTTAAAATGTTAAATTTCAAGGCACATACAGCTCTTATACTCGGTTTAATTCATCTGGTAATGATTATTCTAATATATAGAGTTAATAAATATCTATTAAAAAAGAGTTTATTAAAAAGTCAACATGCTATTGGTAACTAGGCAAAACATGCATAATGCCTCAGGGTACATCAATGATGTAGTAGTCGCAATCTTATTAACCGGAGCGCCAACACTGAATCATCCACCTCTTACTGTAACAGAGGGTCCTATTTTAACGATCTAAGCGCACAGCGTGAAGCGCCTGCCGCATGTGTGTTTAGGGAGTGTACGAATTCACTTTAGCTAGTTTAACGGCGGAAGAAAGGGTCCGTGCGCCTGGCGCATGGTTCAAAAGCGTTGTACTTAGTATCTTAATTAAGAATAGCTGTGTTTTGGGCGTAACATGCAATAAACCAATCAGAGTGTCATCTCCCATTCCCTTCAAAGCCAGGTGTGTTTGTACCTTGGCGCATTGATATTATGATGGCGGATTTGCTAAGCAGGAAGGAGAGATTTTCAGGAGAAGAAACTGATCTGCTCGTGCGTGAAGTGAAAGCTCGCGAGCAGATCATATATGGCACGAACACTATGCCACCAAAACTCCACGAGGTGAAGCAGGCGTTAAAATAACAAGGAAATGCTGCGTCATTGACTTTAGACCAGGTTTTTGTTGGTCAATGGCGCGATCACTTTCAACTGCCTCAAGATAGCAATCCGCCAAGAATGCACCCGAAAACACCTCCCTGTACGACCAGCACGCCCATTGGTGCACAGATGGGCACAGGTACATTTGCTATTTAAACAACGTTGGTGCTGGACACCTTAAACTAGCACAGACACCTGCGTCGAGTCGGGTGCAAGATAGGGCCCTGAACCTCCAGCATGTGTTTAACAGGTACCAAGACTGCTCTCTCTCTGTGTGTGTGTGTGTGTGTGTGTGTGTGTGTGTGTGTGTGTGTGTGTGTGTGTGTGTGTGTGTGTGTGTGTGTGTGTGTGTGTGTGTGTGTGTGTGTGTGTGTGTGTGTGTGTGTGTGTGTGTGTGTTTTGTGACTTGGACCCCCTCAACAATCCATGTTATCAACTAAATGCCTCAATGCTCCATCAATTAAACATGGGGCTATTACCTCTCACCTGATGTGAAACATTTAGGAGGGGTGGAGTGGTGCGGAGGGTGCCGGTGGGGCGACAGGGTGGGGGCATGCTGTGGGTGGCTGGTGTCTTGCCAGGATGAGAAACATAATTAATTTACGTGATGCCTTTTTAACTCCCTGACTGTCTGCGTGTGTGTCTGTGTGCAATAGTCTGCGCTCATTGTCTCATGTACTGAGGGTTGAGATGGGCCACTATGCAGACACATAAAAAGATCTAATTTTTCCCCAACATCTCTGCTGCTACTTTCATGCCACCTCTCCGGTCCTTCATCTTTTACTAATCTTCCATCTCCTCCTAGCATCCTTTTTTCTCCACTTTGTCCTTTTCTCCTCTTCCTAAACAACCTTTTTCTCCCTGTCCTCCTTATCTCCCTGCTCCTCCCCCTCGTCCACCTCCGCCTCCTCAGCTACAGCTGCCCTGACCCATAACACCAGAGGTGGGTCTCTGTCACGAACACAGACCTTTTTCATGTTACACACGCATACACCAGACACACACCCACACACACCCAAACATGCATTCCATGACCAAAAACTGATGCAGCCACTTACACACACAAGCATGCGCTGTGCACACACACCAAAAACACGCAGTTTCCACATCAAAAATTAATAAAAAATGAACCCAATGGGAAACATAACATGTTTATGGAAGTGCAGGCATTTTTAGAGAAGCTAGAAGAGCTATTATGAGCATAGTATGTTGTTTCTTGACAACGAAAGCAGGTACGTAAAGGTACAAAAAGACTAGGATTGAGTTTTGTTTTTTTACCAGATTAAATGTTCTCACTTTTCAGCATCAAGCAGCTCCTCTACCTTTTTTCCTTTGTGTTACTACTGACCCGTTTGCAAAGCCTACTTTTCCAGTGTTTCTTTGTGTATTTTTAAATTCCATTAAACATATCTCTGGCTGCTGCAGTGCAATTGCTTGGTACTTAACAACCAACAGATCAGTCAATATATCAGCCTAGCCAAAACCTGACAACAACAAATATACAGTATTTGTCTCTTAGTTGCATTTAGTAGATAAGTAGGTCAAGGCTTTTGATGAAGGAGAGACATTATGCAGGCTATACAACGCAGGCAGAAACATGTAGTGTGTAGAGTGTTATAGACAGCAGGCCCCAACAGATCTTCACAATCAGACAGACTAAACAATTTGTTTTCTAATCCTCAGTATTTGAAAAACCTAAGTACCCTTGTGTGATTTTGGAAAGCAGAGAGGCAAACAAACTACAACCCACGCTCACAAACAAAGTCACCAAAATACTATTTTGCGGCACAATTCAGCGCCCAGTGAATTCTGTTGAAAGATGCTGTAATGTATGGAAGGTTACAAGGCACTTTGGTGTTTTGGGTGCCTGGAGGATTAGAGGCATTAGGATTAGGTTAAATCAAGTGATATGATCATGGGCGGCAGATAGAGGGAAAAAAACAAAGGCAGGAGTGCTGCCTCACATCATACCTGGATCATCTTATTTCAAATTCTTTCTCTCTTCCTCTTTCAATCTAACAAATGCGTGCCCATTTCCATCTGCTTAGCTGGCACTTCATCCGGCTTCTCTCTCTGTCTGTCTATACTGTCTGAGAAAGCATAGACACGATAGATCACGCAAGCATTTAAGAAGGGATTAAGCAGTTGAGGGACCTATCCTTGTTTTTTCCCCCTCATTTTTCTAAACTATTTTCTTTTTTGGACTGTGACAGTGCGCGAGAGCTTGTCCAGCTGTGCTCTTGTCTTTGCGTGTCAAAAGGAGAATGTTTTTGTGAGCTTTTGTCAGTTTGTGTGCGCGTGTGAGCACTTTTTTGTGTGTTGACGGTGTGTGCGTTAAAATGCCTTGTGTGTGTGCTTGTGTTTGTGTGTGTGAGATCGAGACTACGCTTCGTGACTGTGGCTTTGTTGATTTTTGCGACGATAAAGACTCCCTGTGGTGCTCAGTGTAGCGAGAGCCAACACTGAGATTCCACTCATCTGGACCCCTTGGTGCACCACACATCACATGACAAATGTGTGTTTATGAGTGAGTGCATGAGTGTAGATGTATGTGTGTGTGAATATTTTGAGTATGTTTAAGTTCTTTGACCACGGCACAGAGTGCATGTCTTTGTGAATTAATATGTCTGTTTATCTGTGTGTGTATGTGTGTGTATCTGGGTGTGTGTGGAAGAGTGAAAAGGGAGGGGTGGAAGCGGTCATGAGGGATAGAGGGAAGTGCAAAGGAGGAGGGGGGGGGGGGCACTGAGGCGTGCGAGTAGCGAGATGAGTGAAGGGAGGGGGCAGACAGATCAGGGGCATACTGTACTGTAGAGTGGATGAATCAAAGTGTGTGACATGGCCAGTCTCTGGGTTGCTGTATCTGTATGGAAGAGTAGCACATAGGAATCCCCAGTCAATCACACACACATGAAATATGTGTGTGTGAGCAATGAAATATGTGTGTGTGCATGCAGGCAGCAGGGGTTGCAATGACCAGTAACAGTCAGAGAAACAGAAAATCAAGAGGAAGTCAGCAGAGCGGACAAGGTGCAGGAAGAATGGGTTTGAACCATGTGTCACAGGGGAAATTGAGCCATGGCGGTAGTAATAAACATTTGGGACTACAATAAAGTGAGGGCTTATACCCACTGTATAATCCAGGGTTGCATGTTTGTCGGCTGACTGGCTGTCCTCCCGTCTTCCCGTCCCGTTATATATTTTCTTGCCTTTCCTTCCCTGTCTGCCTGGCCGCCTACGTCACTTGCTCCTTTGCGTGGAAGCATGGAAAGGGCAGTGGCAGGGAAAGAATCACCTATGGCTGCCTAGACTGGCACTTGGCCACGCATCAAATCACACCCAAACACAGGGCGAGGCACAGCACAGCACAGCACAGCACAGCACGGCACGGCACGGCACGGCACAGCCCACACAACAACAAACAACTAGCCTGAGGAGCAGCAGGCAGAAGACTGGCTGTGTCCATTTAGTTCCGTGTGTGTTAGGGGGTTTGGTCATGTGGGAGTCAACCAATCAGCCTACTTGTCTTCATTTATTTTCTTAAAGTTAGCTATGCTCGTCTCCAGAACTGACTGGCGACTGCAGCCAGGTATCTTTTTACAGTCAATATCAGGGCCACTGAAAAGTGAGGCCTAATTTACCACCAAGAGCAACACAAAAAATACAGCAGTATTAGTTATATGCGCATATACTTGATGCATCTGTGCGTGCAAGCAAATTGAGAAGAAGTGCTATAGTCAAGAGTATGCTGTGTAATATAGGAGTCTGTGGAGCCTTGAAAGTTGCATCTGACTGAGTAACACACCTGGTTGAATTTTATTCTCCTGCAGACAAATAGTCATATCACAGTTGCATAGCTAACTGAACCAACTGACAAAACTAACATAAGCTTGCTAATGCCATGCAGACTGAATCACAGGGTCAGCCCTGCCCTGTCACTGCAAGCGTCTCATTCTTATACATCCCTTAGTACATTCATGTGGATTTATTATTAAGTATTTTCTCTTTTATTGTCCATATTATTCATGTGGATTTGTTTGTTTTTTGTTATTTGTTATTTTATCATCCTGTTTATGATGTATGTGTATGTTGTGTGTGATGTCTGTAAGCTACTGGGACTTTGAATTTCCCCTTGGGGATCAATAAAGTATCTATCTATCTATCTATCTATCTATGACCTGTTTAGATGGAAGCGTAAAAAATGGTAATATGGAATACGGTCGACATATCTGACCTGATACTTAGTCTAAATGCAATGTAAACTGGGACTATTTTCAATTACATTTCACTAAAATAACACAAGATAACTTAAATCACAAAATGCTATGCCAATAACTTTAGACTAAATGACTAATAGCATTGGTTAGGGTAGCATAATCTGATATTTCTCACTCATCTCACTGCATGAATACTACTAGCTCTAAAACACATATACAGTATTTTATGTTTTTACACAGAATTTTCAGTTGGGTTTAACTGACCCTTTAAACTGTTAATTATTGGCCTGTATGTTAAGAGCTTCTGATGCTGCAATAACTTCCTGTTTACATTGTTAAATGTTTTTAATTTAACGGCGCAATCGATGCTTTCCGACAATCAATTTACACATTACTAAAGTCTTAAGCTACAAGCTAAGGCATTACTTATCATTCCAATATGTATCTTGCACAGTACTTTGCACTATTACTTTTTGCACTTTACATCCCAATCCATGTGTACATTTCTTGATATTATGTCTTATTTGTATGTGTATTTTTGTATATTACGTTGAGATGTGCCTATTGTTGTTTCTATTGTACAGTATGTGTCTATATTACTATTTGTCTGTTTACTACATGTCTATTTGTTGAACCGAAGTCAAATTCCTTGTTTATGTAAGTATACTTGGCCAATAAATCTGATTCTGATTCTGATTATGTTTTAATGGTGCAAGGTTACTCCTGCTGCACTATATGCTCCCCAACTGCGTACTGTGTATAATACAGTAGCTCTTCAACACCTGAATAACAATATAGAAGCTAGTTTTGTACCATTGTAACCCACATTGTTTACTTTATAGACACCGATGCACTATATGCTATACAAAACAAGAGAAGGCCCAGGTTTTAAACACAGACTGAGTGCAGACATACATGTAAGAGGTGAAGCCAGGACAGCAGGGCAGCCAGTGAAGAAAAATAAGCCAGAGAGAGAAGGGGGAGTATAGTCTGTTACATTAATCAGAGTTAGCAGACAACACATGTGCTTCCGTTAGCCCCACTAGACCACGCATCACAACACACGGCTAGGCACGACATGGCACGGCACACTAAGCCAGGAGAGGCCAGAGGAGGTAACACTGGCTGAAATGTGTGTGCGTGTTGGCCTGCCTGTCTATCTGGGTGTGTTCTATTTTTCGCTGCTGTCCAGTCTGTCACTGAACCCATACCTTCTTAACATTGATCCTTTTTTGTTTTTAATTTGCAGCTTAAACTAGGTGCAATGACATTCTGTCTGACTAGATGACAGTAGAGCGAAGCAGAATGCAACCTCATTTAACCCTCTTAAGCAAGAGAAAACAAGTGTCGTCGCCTGCAGTGTTAAACTCTGTGCTGGAGTGCATTATGCAAAGACGTTTCAGACACTTATGAATGAGTAAAACAGAGAAGATCTAATTCAGTTTGATTGTACAAATAACTCAAGCTTTTCGTCACATAAGGCCACCTTTTGAGTGAGGCAAAATGTTAACATTAATTTAATGTTCACAAGAAAACCCTGTCCTCTTGCACGGTTAGGTATGATCATACTGTAAGTGATGTGTTTTATCTTTCTGTTGTACCCACTTTCCCGTCAAATTCTACCTCAGTTATTGAGGTTTCCTTGAATAACTTTTAACAGCACCCACTAGAGGTGGAACGGTACATGTATTTGTACTGAACCGAAACGGCACGGGCGTCTCGGTTCAGTACATGAATTTACACAGAGAATACACGGTATAAAAATAAATAAAACTTGCGTGCAAATGAATGAATGTAATGCGGAACAAATGTAATGCGGAACTACTGTTAGATATGTTCTGGGGACACCTAATCCGTTGCCCTGCCTTAGCTCTGAAGCTAGCCGAGCTCCGCCCCACATATGCAGTGTTTTGTCAGGTCGACGGTCCAGTGAGTGAGTCAGAGATAGCAGCACTAAAGGGCGAGTATGGCGAGTGGTGGCGACTCACAAGAGTTCCCTGCCGGCCTCTTAAGATCGCAACTTTGGGAAAACTTCAAGACTGTCTGGCTGCAGCCTGGAGCCTCCCGTGTCATGCCCTCTCATCTCATGCCCTCCCGCCTGGTGCCGTCCCCGCCTCGAAAACTTCGGTCTTCGGGTCAGTTACAGTAGTACAGGCGACTGTGTGTCGGCTTTGTTCAGCAGTTGTTGGGTATGTGAGTGGAAATCTAACATGCTAACGCATATCCGACACCATCACTGGTACGAGACAAAAAAACTGTCCAACTTCTCCTCCCTACAGTGTTTAACCAGCCTTTAGATACACATACAAATAGGGCCAAAAAAATCACTGAAGCATTCGGAATTTACATGTCATCTGCAATGCACCCGTATTCACTCGTATTTGCTGTATGTACTCAAACCTCGTTACAACATGCCATCCCATCCACACATTTTTGTTGTTGTTATTCTATGTAATTTGCACTTTCATAAATAAGAGATGTTGTATTTTCAGTTTTACAGTTGATCTTATTTTATTTACAAGTTACAGATGGAGTCTGGAGATGATGTGGGGTACTTATTGTTGTTTATATCTTACTTTACACACTTCAGGCTGTTGCAGCTCAGGGGAGAGACTGTATGAGTGACACTAGGTGATACAGCCTGAGACATGTACAATACAAAACATTGCCTTCTGCATTTTTGTTTTGCTTTTCCCTCCATTTTACCGAACCGAAACATGACGTCTGAACCAAGGTATGAACCGAACCGTGACTTCTGTGTACCGTTCCACCCCTAACACACACAAAACATGCAGAGACTAGTTGTATTCAGTTTTGAATATGCATAAGGTGTGAAAGCTGTAACCATGATAGTAAGAAATGATAATAAGAGTGTTACTGCAACAGATTATCCAGTCTTCAAAAGTGATATTTGCTGAAAACACAAAACATCTTAGTGAATATCATGGACAATGGTCCATTGAGGCAACTACCAATGAGAAAATTTCTGTCTGTATGATTATTCAGAATCAGTGCAAAATATTGAGTCAATAAAAATACTTCCCCTTATCATTTAATGCAGTAGATACTTTTTTCTGCTATCATCCTCAGTTGTAACCTCAGATATCTTCATAGAACATGACAGTCACATGATGAGGGCAGTTGCGCCACACAACAATATGGATGCCAGGTATGCAACAAACATTGACAATAACTGGGATTTTTGTGTTAGACTGGGATTGACTTTCTGAACACTTGAATAATGTGTATCTTTAAAAAAACAACTGCCACAGTGGCTGGCATATGGCAGTTACTTCATAAAAGCAAGGGTGAGCTTGTAATGACCCTTGGATTATCATGCAATATTGTCACTTTGTATTTCCAGGCTCCAGACAAGACCCGTGACAATATTGCACAATAATCCCCCCGCTGTCTCTCAGTCATTACTGCAGATCAGCATTCACCTGATGAAACCTCCCCCTCCCCCTCTCGCTCTTAATCTCTCTCTCTCTCTCTCTCTCTCTCTCTCTCTCTTCCCCCAGATTTAAGAAAACAGACTGAAAAAGGGCAGGAAAGGTGGGGAAGACAAAGAAGAGAGGAAGAGGAAGGAAGCAAGTCGGAGATACATTGATTAAACAAGACAAAACAGACAACACATGTGCTTCCATTATCCGTCTCTCCTGAGGTCCTATTGAGGAGAAGGATCAAGACGAAAAAGGGAGGAGTGTGTCTGGTTTGAAACTATCCATTATTCAAGGAAAGGAGAACTGGGGGAACGAGAGAGAAAGACAGCAAGACAGACAGAGAAAGAAAAGGAGAGAAGTGTAGCCTGATGTAGCTCATTGGGACATGTGGCTTGTCTCTACTGTCCTCTTTTCTCTTAAAGACTCGCATTAAAAATGAATGGATGGAGGAAGAGAGAAGGAGAGCAAGAGCAGTTGAGAGCCCTCGGTTGGACAGTCAGGACAGTCAGAGGCACGGAAAGACACAACAGAGGCTAGCCAGGACTTCGATTTACACCTTTACATTAAAAAGGATAATCCGAGAGAGAAGTTGAAGATGTTTTTAGAATCAGAAGAAGCAGTCATCATCTAAGTGTCAGGTTTTTGTAAGAAGAAAAAGAAAGAGCTCTTCAGCGAACAAGTCAGGCTTGTCTGGTGATGAGAATGTTTCAGTGTAAAAGAAGAACACACTGTACTACTGTAAGTAGTGGACTGCAGACTACATGAAGACAACTCCACTTACTATACACTGCTGCCCTAACCTAAGATAAGCCTTTATTGATCCACTGAAGGGAAAATCAGGATGCACGGGGAAAAAAAGAGATTAAACAATTCTATTATTTTGATCAAGGTTTGGCTCGCAAACAACTACCTACAGCTCAATGAAAATAAGACCGAAGTCCTTATAGTTGCTCCAGATACTATAGCTTCCAAGATTAGTCAGCTGCTGGGCTCCCTGTCCTCTGCTGTTCAGTCCAAACAGAGAAATCTTGGTGTAATATTCGATAATAATGCTCTTGGATCAACATATCAAATCTTTGACACGCACATGTTTCTTTCAATTAAGAAACATTGCCAAACTTAGAGGAGCAGTTTCACTTACTGAGCTTGAGATGATCATTCATGCTTTTATTTCATCTCGGCTTGATTACTGCAACTCTATTTTCACCTGTCTCAGCAAGTCGTCCCAGGACCGTCTGCAACTAGTCCAGAACTCTGCTGCAAGGCTGCTGACTAGGTCTAGCAGGATGTCGCACATCACTCCGATTTTATACTCATTACATTGGCTTCCGATCAATTTCAGGATCAAATTCAAAGTTTTGGTTCTAACTTATAAAGCATTGCATGGTCAAGCACCTGCTTATATATCTGACCTGCTACATCCGTACACTACAACCAGGCCCCTCAGGTCTTCTAACCAGGGATTACTGGTTGTCCCACGCACTCGCTTAAAGACTAGAGGTGACCGCTCCTTTGAAGCGGTGGCTCCAAACCTGTGGAACGCCCTTCCTGTTGTCTTACGTTCTGCAGTCTCGCTTGAAGCTTTTAAAAAACAGCTGAAGACGCACTTGTTTACATTTGCTTTTGATTGATGTATGTCATTTTTTGGTGTCATGCTGTAATTGTTCTAATGATTGTTTTTAGTCTTTTTGGTTTTATAACTTCATATGTTTAGTTCAAATGTTTACCAATGTGAAGCACTTTGTGACTTTGTCTGTGAAAGGTGCTATATCAAATAAACTTATTATTATTATTATTATTATTATTAAAAACTCACTCCAGTGAGTAGAGAATGACTTTAGTTTAAGTTAAAGTATATTTGTATAGCACCATTGTAATACTAATGCAGCTAAAAGCACTTTACAGGATAATACAACAGTACATAGAGAGTAAGCAAATGTCTACACACAACCATACACACACCCACACACAGGTCATGGTCATGTCATTGGTCCAACACATCGAAGATTTTTAGAAACAAACACGAGTGACCACTCCACAGCGGACACAGACAGTGGCTCATTTTCACACATATTAGTCTGCACATACAGCCTTGTAATTCTACTGTGGACATGAGCAGACATTATGCATTGTCTGGCCCCTATAATCATTTTTTTACTACATTCACCACATGTAGTTTGGTTCACACAATCTGCAAGTCAGCTTGCAAGTAGATTGTATTACATTTGTTTGTTGTTGTTTTCTTCCGTCCTTGAATGATAACACAAAGAGGCTCAGCAAGTAAAAAGGTCTGACTGATGTAACATCTTAAAAACAACAGAAAAAGTTTTAGAACTTAAAGTTTAAAGAAATAAACGTCAGGAGCTGATTAGAAGTTTGACTTTAGTTTGTGAGCTAAAAGAAGAAAGATATGCAGTAACTCAGGTAAAGCGGTTGGATAAAGAGGTGCAGAGGCTCAAAACTTCCAAATTGTAACGAAGACAACTAAGACCTAGTCCCTTTGTACCTGTCCTATCAACATACAGAGGGCAGTGTGGGCAAAGCATGGATTCTGATCATAGCTGATCCCATCAGCAGGTCTGTATCTATATACCAGTTATCCTACATGTCGAACTGTGACTGTTACATTTATTATACAAGTCAGATGGGAAGGTGTGTCTGCCTTCAGGGCAGGAAAAGGTAAACATTTAATTGATGTAAAAGTAAGGCTCCACTACAGGTGCTTCTCCATTTATCATCAAGTGTGCACACCAAATATGTTACCACTGTCTTATCCACATTTATTGTTTAAGTACAATCAAATGAAATTGTTTTTTATGATAAAACATTTTAACAAATCCATATCCTGTTGTTACACAAAGTAACCGTAAAGTACCCCACAGCTTAAGCTAAACATTTCAATAGCTTGTTAAAACACAGGAGGCGTTTCAGCTGTATTTTCAGTCGTGCGTCTCACGCACCTACACAACTGTCTGTATACAAAGACAGCAAGAACTATCATTTCATTTGCACGTAACCACGACCAAAAGCTGTTTACACGCTCCAAGTCTATTTTCTGCTGCATTAGTGTTCAACTACAGTGATTAAGTGTCAGGCTATGAGCGCTGCCAAAATGTGTGCAACTTGCACTAAATACTGTGCCTGCACATATCCTGTGTAGACACAGATGAAGGGCTGGAGCTGCTGCTGCTCTGCTAACATGTTGCTCTTCCTACACAGATGGACAGATGGATATGGACATTGACATTAACCTAAACTCTAAGACCAACTAATACGTGTTCTCCCATTACCTTATAAAAATGTCCTCACTCTCAAGGTCTAAAACTCACGTGCGTGCGTGCGTGTGTGCGTGCGTGCGTGCGTGCGTGCGTGTGAGAGAGAGAGAAAGAGAGACACAGAGTGTCTTCATTTTTGGTCTCTCTGGTCTTATTCATCATTATTGATTCTCTCTGACAAAAAACAAACACAATATCACTTATCTCTCCTGCACACACACTGGGAAGCTCTCTGTGTTCTCTCCACTCGCTCTCTAATTATCTCTGAAGTGAACGTCTTGTCCTGTTACATTGTGTTTAGGAGCTTTCCACAGATCACAACATTGACACAAGATTGAGAAGTTGACAGGGAGTTTTGTCCCTCTTGTTTCTGTCTTACTCTGCTTGTTTTTCTTGCTTCTTCTCCCTGTCTCTTTCTCCCTGTACTTCCCTCTCTCTTGGAAGTGGAGATCTTGTCCTATTAGACGGTGTGTTTGAGCTGCTCTCAGACTGTGACACTTGAGAAGCGAATAGGTAGTATCAGCGCCTTGTGGAGAACAAGAGGTGCTCAGCTGCTGTGTAAAAAGGCTGTGGTGTACTCTACTCAGTGCTGCACTGAAAACAACTAATCCTTGAGGCCCGTTCGAACTAGAACACTGCTCCGAAAGGTTGACGTGTCACTTAGGGATAAAATCCTGCCAAGTAAGGAAGGGAAAAAGCATTGTTTTGAGTTTGCGTGGTGGCAATAGACAAGGCTTATAAGCATTCAGACTGAACACGGTTTGCGCTGCGCTTGTAACTGGATTCAGCACACATCTACAGCTTGACGCAGCGGAACGCCGCCGTGGCCCGGCGCAAGCCTTTGGAAGCCACAATGGGTTTTAGAGCGCAGCGGTGCCGTTGCTGCCATTAGTCTAAAAGGCCCTTTATGCTGCGTTCAGTCCAACAGTAGCACTGTGTCATTGCATTAGCGCAGCGAGGGTCCTGGCGCAGAGGGCTCCAACAAAAAAATGCAGGATTGTCCAGCAATGCAAAGTCATCCAGCAACACAATGTGTTGGCCAATCAAATAACAGTCCCTCCAGAAAAATACAGAGTTTTTTTGTGATTGTTGCGGGCAAAAATCCTTGATTATGTGGCACGTTTTCTTAAAAAATGCGATGGAATATGCTGGATATTTATGCAATTTTATGCGATGAAATTGCGGGAACTTGTAAAAAATGCGGGAACTTGCAAAAAATGCGGGAACTTGCAAAAAATGCGGGAACTTGCAAAAATTGCGGTTTGATGAAAAAGAGAAAAAAAGTGATTCCCCCAACACCGTGTTCTCACTAGGTGAAATTACGTCACTTCATAACGTTCCCATGGCAACAGGGGAAAATGGCTGCTCTTGTGAGAAGTAAACGCAACATTTTTAAACTTTCTGTTGAGATATATGTGACTTTTTTGCAACGAAAATGCGGGGATTATGAAATCATGCAAGCCCCGCATATTTTGCGCGGAAATCTGCAATTTATGCGGCGAAAGTGCGGCGTATTTGAAAAAATGTGGCCCACGCACAAATATGCGGACTTTGGCTGATTATGCATTGAATTCTGCGATCGCATAATCGCGTTTTTCTGGAGGGACTGAAATAAGTGCAAGCAAGCCAACGCAGCCCACTGCATTTTTTTTTAATGCAATGCTGTTTTTAGTCTGACCTTTGAGTTGATTTTCAATTCAAAGACCATTAATGAAAGGAGGGAGAAACGCTCTCTGGCCCCTGAGTAATAAGTAATAATGTGCCCTTGAGAAAGACAAAGAACGGGGCTGAGGGGAAGTGTGACTGTAGTCACATGACACAGGGTGAAGCTGAAAAGCACCATGCATTCTCAGCATATTTACAAAAACTGTAATACTGCATAGCCTAGATTATTTTCAGTTCCGTGGCAAAAACTGTTAAGGTGGCAGAGAATGGTATGGTTTAGCGCCACAGAAATATGAAACAAAAAATTAAAACCATTTCCTACTCTCCCATGAACCTTACCAAAATAACTAAGTCAGTAGGTAGCTAGAAGACAGTGAAAATGGGCGCTCTTATAAGAGCAGCGCAGATTGTTGGTATAGAGACAGATTTTGTCCAAATTATTAAGTTAAGAAAAAATGCAGAACAATGGATGTCACTGTCACTGATCAAACATATATATGTGAAATAGAGTTACTAATAATCAGTACTATCTTAATGCTCTTTAGTAGTGTCCCCCACGCACTGGACAGAAGACAGGGATATGCCATGGACGGGCTGCCAGACCAGATGCTGCATGTCCAACACAGATTCATACCCAACAGAAAATCCACCCAACTTGCATGCTTTTTAAAAGGACATGAAAACGAACCCCATGTTGGTAGTTGGTGGTGTCACACCCTGTCGAACATCAATTACTTTACCGTCTTGTAATGTATGAGTAGGTGTTTTCATCTGTTTACCTGTAGCTGTATTTGAGCTGCATCCCCAAGTTTGTATACAATAAAACACACTGTCGGCATGAAAGTTCAGCGCAAGTATGTGAGTTTCTGTGCCCGAGCGTGTGGGTGGGAGCCAGGCATGGTGTTTGTGTGTAACCGCAGCGCTCTCCTTCTCAGCAGCCCACCATTAAACCTTGGTGCCAGCCCTCTCCCAGCACACCAGGATTAAAAGCACTTAAATGAGCCTGTTAGTACACCACCTCCTCTTTGCCTCCCACGCCGGCTAGTGCACATGGTGCTGCCCACAGCTTTGCGCATGCAACGCACACTGCCTCTGTTGTTTTTTGTTCTCTACTCGCCCCTAGCCACCTAAGCCTCCTCCAATAAATGGTGCTGAAGTGTACTCAGCGGGGGGCTAAGTCCAGAACATCCTCTATTTTATGGACCTATTGGAATCTAAGTGGATGACACAGGCAGGAAAAGAAGGAGGGGGAGGTAGATCCTGAGTCTGAACCAGATGAGCTATGATCAAAATGTCAGTCTCTCCCTTCCTCTCTCATTCTTTGTAATTGTCTCTCTTTCTCTCTTTCCTTTGCTCTGTGTCTGGTTATCACATGCCCCTTGTGTCAAATCATAAACAGAAGCTACACACTGGGGACAGATGGATGCCCACCACAGAAATCAATGAATAAAACAGATTCCCATTTGAGTCTGTTGGCCATGGTGCAGCAGGCAAAAAGACAAATGACTGGATGTGAGAATGGACGGTGTGTGTGTGTGTGTGTGTGTGTGTGTGTGTGTGTGTGTGTGTGTGTGTGTGTGTGTGTGTGTGTGTGTGTGTGTGTGTGTGTGTGTGTGCACTGTGCATGCATAGATGTGATAGTCGGAGACTTTCGAGGGAGGCTGGGGGGATTTTGTTTGTAAATGGCCACCCTCACATAATACTAGGGGGTGTATTGTTCACAGCCATCTACTGTCCTCAATGAGAAATTCCAGAAATTACTCGAGAGCAACAGACAGGGAAACTGAGAGAGACAGGAAGAGAGAGCAGAGCACAGAGAGCAGCCTCATAGATCCATTCAGTAATCTTACCACTAGACACTTGCTGCTCTATGTCATGCTATGTCCAATTGGTCCCAAAAGACAAATGTAACTGATAATGTACAGTAGCTAAAACATAATAAAGGATATTCCAGTTTATTGCAATTGTGGTCTGATTATTGTAGCCATCTTTTAAATTGGTTATGATAACATTGTACTCACAAAAATACTGAGAGGTGGGAACATACATTGCTACGGCAATGTTCGACAACACAAGAAACATGAAGTGGAACGATCAGACAAGTTGGGGTTTGCCATAGCATGTCGTTCGTTATCAATTATAATGTAATAAATGTGTGATATTATGATTTTGCAACATGCTGACTTATTTACGTCTTAACTATGCAGCAGCAACACACATTTCTAAAGATTAAACTTTGCTGCTGGCTCCACTGCGGAAGTATTGTATGTAAAATTGAGTGACTTTGTTATATCTAAATTGACAAGATGAGTCGCATCAGGATGTGTTGTATTTATCTCAGGTGACTAATCAATTACAATGTATCACAACACAATATAAGGAAAAAAGAAACATTTTTAAAAGTTGGGAAAAGTGGAGGTAAACGGTACAGCCAGTCACAGTTTTTAATCATACCATCATAAATATCATTATGGCAAAGACTTTTTAATGTCATGATTTTATTTCAACGCCATATGTACCACCCCTAACCAACTCAAGCAAGAGCAGGGTAGATTGTCATTTTCAGGGTAGAAAATGACTAGGCTAGTTTTCCCAGCCTTTTGAAGAGATTAAGCAGTCACAGAGGTCCCTCTCATAACCAGCCAGCTGCTCTGTTTGGAATATTCTGCAGTTCTAAGTTCATATTGTAGGTGGAAATGACGCCATGTTGGCTGAGTTTCCCACCGGGAAAGAAAATAAATGAACTAACTTTGCTAAGGACCAAGGTAGAAAACTTGTTTTTTGGCAGTTAGAATGGAAAGTAAAACTACAGGTTACAGCTATTGGCCAAAACATTTTCTTAATCTAATTACTTTGTTTTGTATGCATTGCATAGTGTAATGTGAAAAATGATGAGTGGCCGTTTAGCTCAGTTGGTAGAGCAGGCGATGCAGAAGGTCCAGGGTGCGAATCCGACCTGTGACAGTTTTCCTGCATGTCTTCCCCCCTCTCTCTCCCCTTTCATATCTCTCTGCTTTCCTGTCCAATAAAGGCAGAAATGCCTGCCAAAAAATAAATAAATAAAATGATTTTGTGTCAGCTTGAAAATAAGTAATGAATTTCTGGAAAACATGTTGTTGGAGATAATCATTTCTAACCCTTCCTTTGACAAACAGAGAATACACTGCTATAAATGGTAGTAAAGACCTGTGCTTCCTGTTTAAAGCAAGATACCCTGCTAATTTATATTCATCCCATATGGCATATCATATGGGAATATGTAACTGCCACCTGACATTGACAAGGAAATAAAGCAACACGCCATGATTGCCATGTTACTTCCTAAGTGCTTCATCTTAAAACAGATGGAAGATTAGAAGAGGAGACATTGTCCCATTTCTTATTCAAATCATATGGATTACTGCAGCATATGGAAGAGAGAGAGAGAGAGAGAGAGAGAGAGAGAGAGAGAGAGAGAGAGAGAGAGAGCAGTGTAAACACTCATCAAGCTGTAACAAACATTCGTATTCCTGGGTTGTAAAAAAAAAAAAAAAAAAAAAAAGAAAGTCACATTTGCTACCAAAATGTATAATGAAATATAAAATATATTTCTTATATATGAAATGTCTTTCATTATCATGATGCTTTGAAAGGTACCATGTACAGTAATGGTCCTAACCTGAATGCATGTGTGTGCTGAAAATGATTTCATATTGGTTCCCCTGAGAGTATTGGTGTTCAGACTATAACTTCAATCAGCAAGGTACCTGCCAGGGGTGTTCAGGAACAAGATTTTTTAATCACTACCTACCTTTTTTATCTCTTCAGGCAGTGGGTAGAGTGGAGGACAGAAAGGAACCATCTTCATTTCCTTCTCCCCTTCCTGCTCCGCCTCCATAGATATCTCCTCATCTCCTGGAAACAAGAAGACCAGCAAAATTATCTATACTGGAAAATATATACAGTGTGTGTTATGGATTTCCATTTGGTGATGTGAACTATAGCGCTGCAATTTTTTTAATACTGATTATTCTGTCGATTTAGTTTTATAACGAATGGAATAATCATTTTGTCTACATAAGTAAGAAAATAGTTGTTTTTTAAATCACAATTTCTCAAAACCCAGGAGACGTTTAAATTCCTTGCATTGACCAAGAGCACAAAATGTTTTCAAAACCAGTGAATGTTTGGCATTTTTGCTTTATGAATGATTAATCGATGATCAACATTTTTGTTGGTTAATTTTACTCATCAAGTTGTCGATTTATTGATTAATTGTGTTGGCTCTACTGCAAACTTATGCAGAAATATTAAGCCATTAAGCGAGAAACACAGTGTATATTTTTTGCATTGTTATATATTTGATTCTGTTCTAGCTAATGGTTCTTGAACTGACCACTTGTGAGGTGAATCTCTGTGTTTTCGGTTTTCTCTGTTTTGTATGTGTGTAAAAGAAAAATCATGCCTATAACTAATCATTTTAAAAATAAAACCCTGATATCAAGTATTTCTACAACCATCCTAAGACATTGATTGTGTTCTTCCCAATATTGCCCAAGTGGGAGGTACTTTTAAATCCCTTAGCGTGATGTCCACCATATTAAACCCATTTGGCGTACTCTCTATTCAGTACATTAATCAGTCAAGCTTATGGCATTAAGCTTATAGACTGTAGATTATGGCCTTTCACAGCTAAGGGTATTTTGACTTCACAGCCATACATTAGCCTGTCCTCCACTGCAGGGCAACACGTTTAACAAAGACAGTTCTAACTTCATGTGGGAAATGTGGATATTTCCTACACTTGAAGGTTGAATGGGTCGAGAAATTATTTATGCTCTCAGTTTTTAAGATGCAAAAGCTCCAGCTTTACCATGTTGTGTATAGTGGCCATTGAGGAACAGTCAGTAATGTGATCATGGGAGCAGGAGGTCGTGCGAGGAGAACAATGCAAGCCTAAGCTAGCCTCTGTCTGTGTCTCTGTGTGTGCATGCTTTCAGGGCGTTTATCTATCAGTTCACCATTAGTGAGGGGAAAGCATCACGCTAACTCAACACTTGACCTCAGATTAAATACCTTCTGGCTAATTTACAGGTTACTTCTATCATGGTCCCCTGTGTAAGGCTGCATGCCAGACATTAAATGCCCTCGCAGACCATCGGAGGGAAATAGAGTGAAAGGACACGCAGGGAAATGTAGCCTACAGCAAAAACACACAAGTATTTGGCCACAAGCACAACACACACAGGCAGACAAACATCCAACTACATACAATCTAAGAACTAATGCAAAGACAGGCAGGTTTAACTTGATACACACACAACAAATCGTTAGTGAACTAGCATGTGAACAAGCATGTGTAATCCCACTAGGGCTGTCCTCGACTAAAGAAATTCTTAGTCGACGGACTAACACTTAAATGATTTTGTCGACTAATCGATTAGTTGATTTAATCGACAGAGCTGTGCTCTTTGAGAGGTGGTTAAGACTAGAAAAGCGCAATATAAATGTAGTTAATTAACCATCTCTAAAACTGAGTTTCTCTGAAATGAATCCTGCAAAAGCACCACTTTAAATCTTGTGTTCACCAGAAATGTTCTCATAAGTTGCTTGGAAATGAGTAATTAAGCATGAATAAGCATAAAAACTAACTTATCGACTAAAGAAATCTTAGTCGACTAAGACCAAAACGACCGATTAGTCGACTAATCGACTAAGAGAGGGCAGCCCTAAATCCCACTGTCTGTCTCTCTAAGAAACACACACCAGTGGAGACACACAAACCCTGCCCAGTCAAAGAGCAGGCTTCATGCTCACGCACGCTAATAGCACTAGCCTGATTGCCCCCCTTCTGTCCCGAGGCTCTGCATTTAAAACATGGCAGAGATCCTCAATCGCTGGCTCACACAACACAGATACATTAGTTACGCCCTGCGACAACATTAAGCAGGCGTATCCTTTTAGATGGACGCAGATATAAAGGGCTGATTTTGAATGACAACTGTTCCCCCATGACATTTTGTCTGTTTTAGCCCTGACTGAACTATTAATCAGTCTAATGTGAGGGAGGCAAGCTGTTCATAAACTCATCTATTCTGCATGGACGCATGCCTAAGTTGTGAGAGGAAACACACGAACAGATAAACTCATGAGGGCCAACAGGCACAAAGACAAGCACTGAGGGGCAAAAAGCGAATAGGCTAATAGGGAAGTGAGGACACAACATGAAGAAATGTCCCAAACCCACCCCATCCCGAAGGAAGGATTGGAGTTGAAATAATTTGATTTCATTGATCCACAAGATAATTGTGTATTTAAGGAGCTGAGCAGCATAACGTTGTTATAGTGGTATCTAACAACTATAAGAAGAATGACTTGATCAGGCAATAATTTTCATGCACACCCCTAGCAGTTAGGGGTTCAGTGCTTTGCTCAAGTGCCCCTCGGCAGTGCCTAAGAGGTGAACTGGCATTTCTCCAGCTACCAGTCCACACCCTGTACATGGTCCGTGCTGGACATGAACCAATGTGCATTGTGTCTAAAATGCTGTTTTGTTTAGATGCCGGCATAGTAAACATTATCTAATATAAACTCCACATTGCTGTAACGTCAGATAAAACGACGGACAAACACCGCATGAAAAAATAGAAAACGAGTCGAACAGCATTTGTGAACTGACGTAATCTCAAAAACTGGTGTAGCTAGCTCATTTAGCTAACGTTAAACTGTAAACAAATCAGTGCAGTCTCTCGCCTACATGTTCACCACTGCAGTCATACAAGAATAACGCTTTCTGATTTGATTTGTAACGACTTTCAAACAGAACAAACCTTTACCTACCCATAGTGAACAGTCTCTTACAGAACGAAGGCGAAAATACTAAAAAGTTTGACTGACTTTTTCCCATAGACAGTATATAGCTTTTTCCTGACGCTAGCAATGCTCTTGTTGTTGCTATGGCTACGATGTTGCCTTGTCACGTGGCTACGCCATGGGGCTGTTCTCTTAATACATCCATGCATGGGGCACGTAGATATATATAAAGCCTTTATATATATAACATCTATGGGGGCACGCAGTGTAGAACCGTGTAGAATCTAGAACCATAGACAGTTAAGTGAGAACCGAACGTCCAGTGACCATCAAGCACAGGAAGTGTATTTTCATATCACAATAAAAGTAAATGTATGAGCATATCGTACACAAACAACCATATGTAAAACATTGCAAAATCATTCAGTTTTTTAGCAAATGAAAACATCATATTTAAGGATGAAATTACTTCAAGTCTGAGGGAAAATGCCACAATATTCTCTATCAAGGCTGTCTTAACCCTGGACCATCTTTAGACCTCAGTAACTTTTCTGTCTTTCAACCACGAAGCGTCTTCAAGTTACCTTACCACAACCACCGTAACCACTGTCAGTCTCAGGGGATGAAAAGCTAGCGTGCTTGCTTTCTAGGGAGCTGTTTAGCGGTGCAGACAGTGCAGAGACAGGGATGTCTATTACGGTCTATAGTTTATTAACATTAGTTTATTTTGTAATGTGAAGGTATGTAGGCCTAGAGATCTTTTAAAATACATGTTACTGTTAAATTAAAAATACCTACAAGTAGTTGTATATATCGCATTGTACGTTTGTCGTATTGTTTGCCATCTTATGGACATAGTGTGCAAAAATAGTTCTTGCAATCGTTCAAACCTATGTGTTATTAGAAGGAACATTCAAATGTCATTTTTTGGCCAGTCTTGACAGCTCAGATGAGATGAGAAAATGAAAGGACCCTTGTGTGCGCTCTCACAGTCGTTTGTTTGCTTTCCTCGCTACCGTTTTCAAGCTGAACAACCAATTAGATGGATTGGCTGTAAAGCCGACTGCAGCCAGCGTCGAAGGCCGACGCGTGGCGACGGTGCGGGACACACCGCAAACTAGGGCGACGGTCACTGCCGACGGTCGCCTGTGGCTATATGACTTGCAACAACAGAGTTAACAAATGAGATTGATTAAACTGATATTAATCCTCTCATGTAGCCTATTTTTATGCATTCACAATGTAACTCCAGGTAAACGGCTCACTAATATATTTTTCAAAAAGTCAGTCTTCCCAGAAACGCACAAAAAAAGCTGGCTCAAATACATTGTGTGAGAATAAGTCTACCTTTAAAGTGCACAAAATTGTTTTTTTTTTTGTAAAAATAATGAATGAATAAGCAATTGTGTACAAAATGCAGAGAGACAACGCCTTTAATCGCATTAGCTGAGCTCTGCCTGCTTGCATGCGTAAGTCACACTCCATGCTCTATTTGGGTTGTGTGTATTTAATTCAGAAATCATTTTAAATAACAGCCAGACATTTCCACAGGGCTTTCATGGGACCAATCTTTTCATGTCAAATTGCATTTTACAAATGTCTTTAGACAGATATTTATGACCTTTTATGTGATATAATTGCCCTTATTCCTCTGTGGATGACCAAAGCAAACCTGTGTCTTAATCTAGGCTAATGCTACCCACCCTAATAGAGAGGGAGAGAGAAAGATTTGCTATGATTTCATTTGTGATGCATGTCCATGCTATTTCTGGATCCGTCAATGAATCTTGCAGACTCAGTCACTCTGATGCAAATGGCACTCGCCCACTCAAGTCTAGCCTACCTTCCGTGCTTGTTTATCTGCCTCCAAAGCAGAAAAAAATTGTGAACTTGACAAAAAGGTAAAAAATAAATTACTCAGGCAGAGACAATAATCAAACCTTGCACCCCACTGTGCGAAAGAGGGGAGATGGAAGGCAAGACCTCTCTCTGTCTTCCTCCCTCCCACCTCTTCCTGTCTCACTCTCCTTTTACCCTATCTGAAACAGGTCATATCCTCAAATAACCCCATTGCGAGGGCATAGAGCGTGCAGCATCATATACAAAGCAGTATAACTGGACCACAGTTGGCAATCATTTTGTCATCAATCAAGTTTATCAGAGCTCTCTTTGTAGTATCATATTATATAAAGTGAATGCTTTTTAAAAAGTCAAGCTTATACTTTCAGAAAAGTCAGATTGCTTTATCAGTGTTACAATAACATTTTCTTTGTCTTGATTATCATTTTAATATAGCTCATATGTATTTCTCTTTGGCTTGTCTGTTACTGTAATTGAACCCTGCCAGGTTAATAATTGATGAGAGCTGGAATTTACAAAAAAAAATCTAATTATTTTTCTGTCATAACTGTTTGTGGAACCACTAGACTATATTTTGGGCAGTCTCTGTGGTAAAAGCAAATTAACCTAACTTGGGAAAGTGCATCCAGTGTTTTAGGGGCACTGAGCCTGCAGGGACCGGGAGCTTGGCATCTATTGAGTCTGTTTCCGGCACGCTATGCAGTATGGGCAAGTATATAATGAAGCATGCTGAGTGTGTGCTTGCGTGTCTCTGTGTCAAAGAGAGAGAGAGAGAGACAGAGAGAGGGGGGGGGGGGGGGGGGGAGGGGGGAGGGGCAACAGGCGGAATTGTGTGTGTGTGTGTGTGTGGTGTGCATGCAAGGGTTTAAGAGGGGGAGGAGGGGTGAATATGACCCACTATTCTTTTTTTGGCATGAAATGACTAATATTGTCACGCTTGACATATTTGGGCTAGGCTATGTGGGACAAATCCAATGGCCAACCATGCAGGTTTAACTCACAAAAATCCTCACAAAAATACTGCAGGACCAGCACTCCACACACAAAACTGTGACTGGCTGTGAAAGAGGAGAATTATGAAACTGGCAAGATAGGCAGGCATTCAGAACACATACACTGTGAAATTAAAAGGTCTTTCTTTTTTCTGTATTATGAAATCACTTTTGTGACATACTCACCCAGTTTACCAAAATAGCTTGTGAACGCAATGTTCCACTGTAAAAGCCCTGTCCACTGTCCACCTGTTAAGTTGCGTCACTTTGTGTAGGCCACTCACCGGGCCTCTGTTTTTGTTGTTTTCTTTGTTAATAAAAATAAGAAAACTTTGCAGACCACTGATTTGATAATATCCACACATGACAGGCAATGCGTCATTGTCTTGTGTAAATGCCCAAGTAATCCTACATAAAGGCAGCAGCTGCATGTGGAAATAAAACAAATAAGAACTAATTAAAATCCTAATTATGGCCCTAAAATACAAGAATGAGAGCAAATAACTGAAAAACGCACATAACATGTTGCATTACAAACAATATTGTCACATCCATGTCCTGTGTCCCCTAACCCTTCCTTGATCCCAATGCTAGCACAGTTTGAGTTCACATCTGTCATATTTTATATTAAAATCACCCAAAAAGTTTTGTTACAAAGAGATAAATCATTTGACTTTATGGAAGGTAGTCTTGTCTTGTATATGGTCATATGTAGTTCAGTGTGCCCTGAAGAGGGCAGTGCATCAAGGAAATGCTGGGTAGTTTTGAAATTCTCAGCCTTCCATACACATGAATCTTGATAAGCAAATAAAAAGTATTAGAAATATTTTAGAAATATTTTACAGTGGCCCTATGAAGAGCAAAGCCAAAAGTGGATAAGATACAATTCCTCCCAGCAGAAGTCACTCAGTGAGACCGCCTCACTGGCTAACATTGCAATACGTCACTGTTACCTTCACAATTTTTTTTCCATTGAAATTCTTTGAAAAAGCCCACACCTTTATGACGTTGGATTTGGGTGTGGTTTGTCTGGCAATCTTTGCTTCTGAAACCAGTAATCCAACAAGCATGCCCAATTCATGCAGCACATGGCCAGGGAGGTAAAAAAAATAAAATAAAATAGGCAGGATTTGAACTAAGTTTTACTTCTTTGCAGTTATTTCTGTCATTTGTAGTGTGTACAAACAAGTCCAACACAGAGAATTTTCAAAAATGTGCAAAATATTTGTGCACCCCATATTTAAACAATATGGTTATTACAGCAGCCTTTTCACCCAACTTTTGAGTGTGGCCATTAAGAACAGCTATAAACACATTTGCCTTCAGACGTGGTTGAATGGCGCGCCATACATAGGCCTACTAGTTGGTTTCGACTATACCCTGACCTTTTGACCTACCATAAATGGCTGATCCCCTACACTATCTCCACATGCACCAGCATCAGTAGGAGATGGTTTATCAAGGATATGGAATAAATGCTCAAAGGGCTTTGCCATAACGGTTTACTAAAAAGTTGCGTGTTTGCTACATTTTTCATCAAATTCAAACAGTTACCTCTTGTTACCATTTGGGGCCACTAGTAAGTGAAGTATCTCAGGACAACTTTAAAATGCAGAGGACCAACTCAACCATTGTTTATTTTAGACATGAATGTGTCCATCTAGATAACTGTCAATTTCAATATGTTTTATAATAATAATTTGCAGGTCTGTCTCTGTCTTTTTGTCCTCCAGTTTGTTTGTCTCTCTCTGCTTGAATGTCTACACGGCTCTCTGCTTGCCTGTCTGTCTGTCTCTCTATCTTTTTGCTTATCTGCAGGACTATCACTTTAAGTGTGTGTGTGTGTGTGTGTGTGTGTGTGTGTGTGTGTGTGTGTGTGTGTGTGTGTGTGTGTGTGTGTGTGTGTGTGTGTGTGTGTGTGTGTGTGTGTGTGTGTGTGTGTGTGTGTGTGTGTGTGCTGAATGGATTTGCCTGAGAGCCAGTGGGGTGACCCTGCTCTCTCACGCCAAGGCTTCTGTGGAACAAATAGGACTAGTCGGATGTCGTGACAGCACTCACATCAGTTTAAATAAGAGTGCTGTGCTGCAGCCATGTGTGTTCGTCTGTGTGTGAGTGTGTGTTTAAGCAAGTGGCCAGGCACGCATTTAGTCAGAAAAGCTTTACGAGGCTTTGTGTGTGCGTATGTGGGTTTCTGCGTGTGTGTGTGTGTGTGTGTGTGTGTGTGCAGGGCTATGTGTTTTAGCCATTGAGCATGCAATATCTTGTGAGGTTTTGTGAAGAAGAAAACAGCGATATTAACAGTTTAATGAGCTCAGTGGGTTCACACACACACACTGACATCCAGGCCAAACATTCCACAAAGTTCTTTTGAAGAGGAACAGGTTTGTACTGAAAGGCCAACCTACCAACAAACACCACTGCAATGTAAAGGAGTGCCAACCCCAATGTAAATTAAAATTCAATTAATTATAATTATAATGCTTGAGAATTTAAATAGATGTGTTATTGTAGAAGGTGCAGTCAGGGACAATTGATTGTTAGAAGAAATTAAGGTTATTATTTTTAGATTGTTTACCTAAACAAGGGTTCATTTTTTTGTTTTGTTGTCCTTATTTGCATGCTCCCATTCTGTCATATAAAATGACGATTACTTTTCATTTCCTTGTTTATGCCACATAGCTACATATTTTCCAGTGAATGTAAAACCTCACCATTCTCACTGCTGTCTTTTACTGTAAAACAATTGAGAATGTATTTAACAAGACTTCTATAAGACAATAAAGTCCCAAAAGTGACATGTTTTTGAGAGACTTTGATTTGTTGAAGTGCTTGCCAGTGCTTGACAGTGAGCAGAATGTAATGTAATGCAGAATCTGATATGAAAACACTAAAGTCCTCCTCCAGCCATGTTTAAAGCACGCAAAATACTATGATTACGTAATATTTAGTTTGACATGGTTTTCCAACATAAAAGTAAAAATGATATTCTATAAAGGGTCTGGAAGCACATCCACTCTTTCTCCCTCATTAAGAAATTCTGGACCTTGCCTCATGTCTCACCCAACATCGCTAGGTTGATTGGTGAAAGAGCAGTGTGCATCAAGATGGCTAGAAACATCAAAGAGATTCAGACATACATGCTTGAGCCTCACCCTGGGTTCATAAGTGCCACAAAGTGCCCCGAAGCGCCCCTAAGCGCTTCTTTTGGTGTCAATGTTAACCAATTGGGCTGTTCAGACAGGATGCTCTGCGGCAATCTGCAGCCATAGTCTCACCAGATGTACAGTGCTAGGATAAAACCTAACATGGGAAGGGACAGGCCGGATGTCCGAATTCTGCTACTTTTGCTATTTATTTTGCAAGTGCGCCGTCGCTGCATCCTTCCGACGCCCAGGAAGGTTGTAATTGGTTTAAAGAAATACAAACTAGCCAAAGCGTTTCTTACACCTATCCCAGAATGGATAAACCGTGTAATAACCAGACCATAGTTCAGCTCTAATACAGCACTGTGGAGATTGGTATGCCAATGCGAGACTAGTCAGACCCAGACTGCAGGTGTCAGGAGTCTGTTGTGCACCTAAATTGGCAACTAGCAGACATATCAGAATGGTAAGTGTAGTTAGCATATTTATTTATGTTGTTTTAAACTTTTTTAGCTTTGTTTTTTCAGGTTTCTTTTTTCCAGCTTTTGCATTTGTACCATATCTAGCTTGCCCAGGGTACGTTTGAATCTCAGATTTTAACAGCAAAAACTCTAGGATAATGTGGAATGGTATAATGAGTGCTACACAGTGGAAACAGTGAAAAGCTACGTACTGAATACAACATATTCATCTGGCATTATAAATCTGAATTTATAGGATGTGGTTCACTACATGGGTCTCACTTTCATAGGTCTGGCCATTTTTATAAGTACTAATAACATTGCACTAACCAAAGTGATTGCTGAAATGTGGGAATATGGCAACATTACTACAAGTACAACAGTTTAAGGAACTTACTGTAAGCAGTTAGATGATTAGACAGGTTACAAAGAAGCCAACAATTTTGCCAGATTAACTAAAGCAATTTATTTTAAATGTAAACTGTGATGGATGTTTACAGTTTGGGTTAAAATTAATCTTTGATAGATAGATAGATAGATAGATAGATAGATAGATAGATAGATAGATAGATAGATAGATAGATAGATAGATAGATAGATAGATAGATAGATAGATAGATAGATAGATAGACAAACTTTATTTATGTGCTACAGCAGCAAGGTATAATGGTGCTTTTCCATGACATGGTACCTGATCGACTCGCCTCGACTCTACTCGCCTTTTTTGGTTTTCCATTACAAAAAAACTACCTGCTAACAGGTACTTTTTTTAGTACCACCTCCGTCGAGGTTCCAAGCGAGCTGAGGCGATCCCAAAAGGTGACTTGAAAGCGACAGACGGGGGTGTCCTGAACAAACCCGCCATTTTTAAATAGTTTAGTCAGCTGTGTTTGTTTTTGCTGCCTCAAGCTTCATTTTAAACAAAATGTGTCTTCTGGCTGTGGAAACAATAACACACCTTCGACGTTCTGTGTGTGTGTCGCGTTAGGTCACGGCAGTTTACTGCGGCGCCGCTATGACGACCAGCCACGATGAGGCGGTACTAAAATCTGCAATGGAAAACGGACGCACAGTGCGTCGAGTCGAGGCGAGTCGAGCAGGTACCATGTAATGGAAAAACGCCATAAGACACACAGTACCCGTACAGAATATACAAAAAGTAATGTATAAAATAAAAATACCAGCTCAAAAAATATACCCAGGAGGAATGAAAAGAATACAATACAAGTAGAGAATAAATATGTACAACCTACATACATAGTATATAGAAAATATAAAATATGTATAAAAATATAAAATATTTGTACACATATTTATACATATTTTATGGTTAATTTTTTTTTAGATCATTGGGTTACTGTTTATTCGCAACTTAAAAATGCCTGTATCTTTACAACAATAAACAATTTGTGTATCAAAGGAATACATTCTTTTATAGCAAGGGCTTCCCCTCAAATTGAACTCCCATGAACCTGGTCAGATAGTCTGGATTTAGGATGTATATCATCACCTGCCTCACCACACACCCTGAGGCGTGATGGTTGATGAAACACAAGGAAGATATGCGTCACAGTGGCTGGACGGGGGAGATGAGTGTGATGCGTGCAGCATGACTCTCGCATTGGAAACCCCTTTCACTATGTAACAAGTCACGAAGGCATTTGTGTCTCTTTTTTCTCCTTGAAGCTGCGAAGGGAGTCCTTTGAGCTGTGTGTCTATTGCATACATAAATACATACACACACATGCGCTGCTAGCCATCCTGAGGCGAACACGTCTCTGGTCTCCTGAGAAAAAGGGAGGGAGAGGGAAAAAAAGAGAAAGAGTCAATGAGACAGGGATGTATGTGTGTGACTGTGAGTGAGCTGGCTGTGAGACATAATTACGGCAGATTAGTGAAGCCACACTGAGAGCCTGAGTCGGAGCCGTCTGGACCCAGAGACAATGACCTCTGGGATAGAGGCTCTCACACATCTCTCTCTCACACACACACACACACACACACACACACAAAGAGCACGGAGAGCTCCTTACAAAAAGGTGGAGATAAGTGGAAAAAATACCAAGCATCTACTTGCTTATCCCCTGCTTGTAAATTCCAATCCGAGCTGCACATGTTTTTGGTCTGTAAGCAAGATCTGCAGTTCCTGAATCCCTAAGGTATCCAAAGTTCTAATGTTAATACCATCAGTGAAGCAATGACAAGACATTAGGCCACTGTGATGAATCATCAACCAAAGGGCACCCGTAGACACACATACTGCACACATCTTGAGTAAATGTGGTGTGACAGTTGCTTCGCTTTACAGTTTTTTTTACAAATGCTTACACACATTTTCAAAACTGTCTTCTTTTTTCAAAACTGCACACACAAAATGCAAAATGCCTCACATCTACTTTAAAATGAAACACTGTATTCAAAATGCCATAACCACATCTCAAAATGAAGCATTTGCATGAAATGGCAAACACTTTAGCATAACATTACTGTTCTAACAGTAGCACAGTTGCTACCAATGCAATTCACAAGATTGTCAACTGGGCTCAGATCATCAAGTGAGAGATGTAGAATTGTGTCATCTGCATAGCAGTGGACACAGATGCTATGTTTATGGATGAAAATAAGAGGGCCAAGTACTGAAAGTTGGGGCCCACCACAAAAAAGACCTAAACCTTTCTATAACACAACCTTTACATATCTGCTTCTGTCTACTCTCAGTTGGTTAACTGGAAGTAAAAAGAGCCCCCTTTATAACATGAATCAAGTTTTTATTTTCTGTAAAGATAAAGGGTAACCAGCTGTAAAAGATACACTGAGGATAAGCAAAATGACATTTGTGTGCGCAGTGAAACGATATACTATAAGCACTCATATTGCAGATTCACTAGACAGTTCTGGGAAATTGACGTATTTGTTTGACAGAACAAAGAACTTCCCTTCTGTTTTCACTCACTTCTTTTTTCTCCTCCTGTGAAAGACAAACAACAAAGAACGCTGATTTTTTCTTTTCTTTCTACAGAATGCCTTTTTAATTTCCTCCTCAGTACTGTGTGTGTGTGTGTGTTTGTGTGTGTGTGTGTGTGTGTGTGTGTGTGTGTGTGGGGGGGGGGTGTTCTGGGCAGCACTCCAGTCTGTCATCTCAATCTGATCTCTATCACCCACGGCTGTCTGGCTGGGGTTATCTAGCCAGGGGACCACCCCTGCTGAAGGGAGGAGGAGTGCAACACAGGCACACCACTTGTCCTACCATTTTTACATTCTCTTTCCCACGTCCTCCTTTGCTTTCCCTCTTTCACTTGTCATTCATTAACACCTGCCACAATCTCCTCAGCTCTCATCTGTTCTTCTGTCATTCACACTGTATTTATCTTCTCAAACTGACTCATATTTAATTCATTCTTCTTCTTTTTGACCTCCTAATTCTTTCTCTCCATCACACTTCTTTCTTTTTCATACAAACAGTACATACATACAGTATGAAACCAGAACCTTTAGTTATTAAAAGAATAGTTTGACATTTTGGAAACCACTAATTTGCCTTCTTGCTGAGAGTTAGATAAAAAGATCAATACCACTCTCTTATCGGTCCGTAAAATATGAAAACACAGCCAGGAGATTCTTAGCTTAACATACTGGGAGCAGGGGGAAAGCTCGTACAAAAAAACGAAGCGTAAGAACTTCTGTTAGGTACTCACCTTTGGACAGAGTTGGGATAGCTGTTTTCCCCTGCATTTAGTCTTTATGCTAATCCAAGGTAACAGTCTCCTGGCTGTAGCTTCATATTTAACGGACAGATATGAAAGTGGCTTCAATCTTCTTATCTAACTCTCGGCAAGAATAGTCAAACAAGAGAAACAACCAGAATATAAATCTTTTTTTTTTTTTTTTAGAAAAGAAGGTTGAACCTTTTCATTAAAGTCATACACTGTCGCTGGTTATGCACTTCATGTCAGTTAAAATGTGAGTTTTGTATTCTGAACATAGAAAAGTAGATAGAATAACTTTATTTTAAGTTTATTTTCCACCATATTCTGGCATATGCAGCACTCATTCATGTACCTCTGCACAAATAGTAGGTGTACATACTATACATACATGCTGCATGCGTACATACATGTAGGTCTATACATTTTATTTATTTTTTGGTTTTGTTTGGTGTTCATGCAGGCAATATAGTCTTGAAGCCTAATTAAGAAATAGTTTTCAAAGCATTTCTTGTTTGGTCCCTGCATGTAGCATCAATCCTGAGCAAATTCTTCTCCCACAAACTGCTTTGTATCCATGTTGTAATGCTCAGTGTCCAGATAACAAATTAAAAAAAATAGTCTGGACAACCCCACAGCCGTTAGAATAAGTTAACTCCTAGACGCCATAGCTAATGGAAAACTGCACAAACCAAAACACAGCTGACTCATATCACAAGTGGCCCACCCTTTGCGTCAGTGTTGATGGTTCCTTCCTCCCTTCCTTGCTGTGAGATAAGGAGTTGGTCCGACCCTTTGGAGGGGTGTCTTAATCAAAATCGCTCTGTGCAGAAACACAAGCAGAGTGAACAAATTAGACTTGGCAGAGACCAGGAAAGAGTTTATTAGGATTAGGATCTTGGAAGGCGTACAGGGATTTGGCTGCCTGCTTGTATACAAAGTAATCCATTTTAATTTCACTACTCCATATTGTTATGTCTGTTGTTGACTCTGGTGGGGCTGCCAACATTCAGGCATAGCATTCCTTCTCTTACTGTAATACAGTAAGGAAAGACAGAGAAGGGGGAAAGACAAATTGCTCTCCTTACAAGCAAATAGGTTCAGGGTTGATTTTATCCTTTGGTTTCTTCGTATTTGCCTTTCTATACCTGCCTAATCCATTCTTCGTAGTTAACATCTAGCAAATGAAACCTTAATTCATACCAGACTGCGATCCAAGATCAGATTTTAATCCTTCGATCATTAAATCTGCCAGCGAAAGCTGAACTTGACAGTGTCAGTCTGATTTTTTGCATGGTTAAGCAAGGTGTTTGCATATGAGCTGTTCCAGATCCATTTCCCCTTCGGTAATGCTCGCTGCATATCGTAGTTAATTAACACATGCAGCTAGACACACATAAGAAAAATGGCTGACATATACACACTTACACAGATGTGCCCACTGGCTTTCACACGCACAAACACACACAAAACCCCCTAAGCCAGCCATGAATGCTTTCTTTGTACCAAAAAGTGCACATTAACACATCTTTAAAACCTGACATTTATCACTCTCCCTCTCTCAACTCCCCTTCTCAAAATTGTTTGCTATATTTGTGGTGCTGGTGGCCCCATTTGAATCCCCGGCTACTAATTAGGCATTTGTTTTGAATATTTCTCTTGATTTCTCTGGTCATTACTTTTCCCACGTTTGCATGTGAAGCACTGGCACGCCCAGCCATTAAAACTATCTCAGGGCTCTCAGGGGGAGACAGACAACACATGAATAACACATGAGAAAGAGAAATGACAGATTATCAAAGCCACGTTCTTTAGAGGTTAAGAGGAGGAGCAACATAATGAGAAATGTCTTGTTATTTAGAATAGAAAGCACCGTTCAGTATAAAAGTTCACACAATCACACATTCAAAAACCATACAGCATAATCTCAGAGAACTCATGGGAAACATACAAAGTTACATCACTATCAACTCAATATAAATTCCATTTGAGGATGTGATTTTCTGATCGGACACGCTGCGACTAATACAGAATTTCCAAAGGATGTGTTAAAGTAGGACACTTGCTGTGAGACTAAATATATAGTTTTGTATAAATAAAACTCGTGACATGCTGCCAACTTTAGATTCCTACTCATCAGCTGAAGTCGTGTCCTCAGATCCAGCCTACAAGCACTCATTCACGCTGCAAACAGAACTACGGTGACGTATTCCCCCACACGTCTGAGCAAACTACATACATCACCGGTGTGTGTGTGTGTGTGTGTGTGTGTATGGCCCCCGTGTTGCCTTGACAACATGCTGCCGTTTCTCTTTTGTTTGCCCTTGGAGCCGAGAGCGTACCCACACCAACGCAAGAGGACAAATCGGAACAGAGAGAGGATGGAGAATCTCCTCTCAAGTGAACGACACCCACGGCCCTCCTACGAGCTTTCACCTGTCAAGCAGTAAATGTAGGCTGATCATGCTGATACGCCCGCAGGGAGGGAAGAGAAAACGTGTCTGCTAAACTGTATGCAACATTAGGGTCCAGGTTTGGGGCCAGATTTTGGATCTTTCTTTGGCAAGGAGCAGTAACTTCCTGAAGTCTCAGCTGTTTTCCTGGCAACCTTACAGTGATGACACGACCCGCTGTAGAACTACCACTTGTCATTTGTACATTTTTTGTTTTTGTAAGGATTAAACAAACAAGCACACAATGTGTTAATTAGTGAGCTTTAGAGGTGCTGGTAGGCCAATTATGTTATCTTTGTACTAGCCTATATCCTTCGCGTTCCACTTCTGCGATTGCTCCGGTGCTGCAGGAAATTGCACCGGATGCATGTATTTTCAGTTTCTTTCCTCTTTCTTTGTATTGGAATTTTAAATTCGGTGGATTTATGAGGACTATGGTTGACTGCTCCTCAGATCTCTGCATGGTAAATTGTGACAGCTAGCTAGACTATCTGTCCAATCTGAGTTTTCTCTCACATTACTATTACTATAGCTCTGTGCAGAGTTTAGCCATGAAGATTCTGATTGGTTTAAATTAGGCCTGGGCGAAAAATCAATTCAATTAATTCATTCAAATTTTTTGTTGCGGGCGATTTAAAAAATAAGTAAATCGAGTTTTTGTGTAATGGTGCATTTTTTGCTCTCTGCGTTCGTTTCACATAGCAGTACGGCTAGCGACAACAACAACATCATAGCACACACGAAACAGCAACAGCAAGTGACAACATGGCTACTGGTGAGAGTGGGAAGTTTGTTCCCAAGAAAAGAATAAAATCATCTGTTGTTTGGAACTGGTATGGGTTTGCTGCGACAGACGTGGAGCAGCAAACCCTGCGCTGCAACATTTGCCTAAAGCCCATCGCAGTCAAAGGAAGCAGCACCACAAACGGAGACATCCAGCCGAATATGAAAAATGCCAGTCTCTCCGAGATGAAAAAAACCCACAGTGACCAACAAACCTTAGCTAAAAAACAGCTAACTGTAGCCGAATCCTTTGCACAAGGCGCCGCATATGACAGGAAAGGGACACGGTGAAGAACAATCACCGAAGCGGTCGCTTTGCACATAGCCAAAGACATGGTACCCATATATACCGTGGAGAAGACGGTAAGTTGTCTGCCGTTTGTACTTATTGCTTTCCTTAATAAGTAGGGGGGAAAATCAGAAAAAAAATCGTAAATCGAATTTAAAAAAATAAACCAGAGCACGTTTTCCTCCCATCCCCGAATGCTATGTGGTGTAGCCAGACTCTCCTTCAGCGCGCTTTGGAGAAGGGTCTGGCAAAGCAAGACAACCTTTATACAGAGCCAGGCTAGTTGTTTCCCCCAGTTTGCAGTCTTTAAGCTAAGCTAACCAGCTGCTGGCACTACCATTATATTGACTGGACATATGTGATGTCAAATAATGACATTCCACAAAATGTCAAACTATTGCTTTAAGATCCACAACCCCAAGAGGTCAGAGGTCATGCAGAACAGTTACCACAAAGCTTTAATTGCTTTGCTGTTTTGAGGGTTGGGACATCTGGTTAAAAGGCAACTTTCATTGTCAAATAAAAGAAAAGACAATGGAGCAGAGTTAGGCTGCGTTATCCGTCATGTGCAGAACCTGAATTTGAAACAACAAAACAAAGGAATCACATTTTATAGGACCATGTTTTCAATCTGTTCCAACACAATCTTTAAAAGCTGATATTACATTAACTATTTCAACAGACACTGTACTGGATATGACCTGAAATACTGTACATTTGACTAGTTATCCACATTAACATGAAAAATACACCTCGAAATAAATAAATAGCCACAAAAGCACCAGTATCATCAAAAGTATCATCAGTATATTACAGTAACAGTTTTTTTTTCATTGCCCTGTAATGTCAGCAATACATTTAAAAGATCTTCTGCCATCAAAGACTAGTAGGCTATGCAGTGATGAAAATGTATATCCTGCCCTTCATGCTGCTTTCCTCACTATCCCACAATCTCCACCTTAAAGAGCAGCTGTGTTTGGCAGTAAACATCAGTTGGCTAGTAAGTGCAAACAGCTTAAGAGTGAGTCAGTGAAAATGACCTGAAACATCCATCCTCCACAACAACAGAAATGCTCTGAGTGTTTGGAATAGAAACAGAGCAGAACAGGTAACCGTGTCCCCAGTGAATACAGGATCTGTTCCTCGAGGTCTGGTATTTCTCTCTCTCCATCTCCCTTGTTTAGGGTGTGTGTAGGAAACTTCCCAGAGTACCAGACACTGTAGCCCTGACCCCCCAATATCCTGTAACCCCCCCCTTAAACATCTTGTCAAACACTTGGACGGTGTGTGTGTGTGTGTGTGTGTGTGTGTGTGTGTGTGTGTGTGTGTGTGTGTGTGTGTGTGTGTGTGTGTGTGTGTGTGTGTGTGTGTGTGTGTGCAGTTCAATTAGGCAGGACATCATGACTGCCAAAACAATATCAGATAATTGGGGACCATGACACCCCAGAGGCTTGTTGTCAAGGTTACGAGAGAAAAGAAATAACAACAAACATAGACTCTGTGACATAGTATGTCACAGAGTCTATCAGTGTTGGCTAAAAATAAATGCTTTTACATTTAAAGCATTTCGAAGTTGGACATATTTTCATTATTGATTATTTTGTTGATTATTTTCTCAATTTGTCACAAAATGGAAAAAATAGCCATCACAATTTCCCAAAGCCTGAGGTTGTCTTGTTTTGTCAGACTAACTGTCCAAAACTGAAAGATATTCAGTTTACTATCATAGAAGACCAGAAAATATACATACAGTATTTGAGAACATGGAAGCACAGGATTTTGGCATCTTTCATTAAAAATTACGTAAAAACAATAATTGAATTATTAATTTATATTTAATTGGTTCATTTTCTGTTGGCCACGTTTAGTCGACTAGTTGCAGCTCTAGTTGACATCAATGATCAAACCTGTAACTTCTCACTGCTACCGCTCATCTTGACTCCTGACCATGATCTCTAACTATGATCTCTGAGCGATCAGTGTTTAAACACAAGGGGAGAAGGAGTGATCTACAGTAACAGTCAGAGAGACACTATTATTTAGGTGTGATTTCTTATTGCGTATAACATTTAAAAGCAGAAAGAAATCAGTTGATACAGGATGGATGATCATCTGGAATATCTACCAAAGTGTTTGTAAAATGGCCCTCATAGTACAGTTAAAGCTTTGTCAGTTTAGAAAAAAAACAAAAAAACATTTTGATCTCTTTTTTTCTAGCTTTTACATATAGAGTAGACCAACTCTGCTAAACTAAATGTTGACATTTCTGTAACTCTTTAGAATGGATCATAGGTCTGACATTAATGACACTGTTTTAATAAAAACACACTGCCATCTGGACACATGCAATTCTGTCCACTGGTCTGCATGTGAACAAAAAGGGGACCATTTTACACCAAATCTGATGACCAAGCCATACATACAAGACGTGTACACGATTCTACCCTTGTAGATTGAAAACCACAATAACAGCATTAATATAAATACATTTCACACAAACTCATTTTCTATACATTGCTAGGTACTGCATCCCAAATAACTGGAAGTAGACTTTGATGTGCTGCCTGATGATGAGTAAAGCAGCAATTTTCAAGAACTACATATTATAGCATGCTATTGATGTGTCATTCAAAGGGCAGTCATGTGATGTTTTAAACATATTTCAAGGCTAATTATATGCTAGACCAGCATCTCATTTGCCAGTCATTGCTAAAATGTTGTTCTGTAGGTCAATAGGTCATTTGGCTAAAATGTAACCACCTAGCTCATTATACCATTGAATGAATACATGAAAGGTAAGTCACTTTGGCTACAAATTGCAAAGTAGGGTACAGAGTTTGCAGGCTGACTGCAGAAGGCTGGAATGCAGGCCTGCTGTGGCTAGTTAGCCAGCCAGAGCTGAGCAGCATGCAGCACAGTAAATAAAGTGCAGTATGTGCTGCTCTGTTACATGGTCTGTTCTGTTCTGGTCTCCAGGATAATCAGGACGAATGGAGAGCAGCTGTTTTTTGGTGGGCGTAGGAAAGAGGAGGGGAAAAAGGGGTGCTGGAGCATAATGGAGAAGGCAGAGTTTTTACATGGGGAAAAAAAATGTGGATGAAATGAATGGGAAGGGAACATGCCCAAGGCTACTTGTCAAAAAAAATAAGATCCGGCCTGATACATATGAGTGAGGCAGGAAATAAAAGTGCAGGTGTAAGCTAAACGATACAATTAGAAGTCAGGCAAGATATTTGTTTCACGACTTTTCCACTTTCAAGGGATTCCGTGGCGTATGCAGGTGGAGGAGAGGCAACAGCATGTGACACAAAGGTCATCACGGCAACCCCTGAAGTCGTGAGCTGCAAGCTGTAGTCATTCAAAGGGCTCCCCTTCCCTCTCTGAGTACGTGACTCATGCTACGGCAGCTGATGTGACGTACAGCACGAAACATGCATTTTGTCTCATTCTTACTCTCTCGATCTATCTATCTTCCCTTCAAAGGCAATGTCTTTGACCTTTTTTTTAATGTCCCAGATCCCAAAGGCCCTTTCTCTCCCCTCTGCCCGTCACCAGTCTCTTTCATGCTCGTCCCCACTCCCTTAATTTCCCCCACTATCTCAGCTTACAGATCTCCCATCGTGCTGCCTGTGTGACTGCTGTCCCGTACAGGGACGGAAGGAACCGCAGAGAGGAGACTGAGGGAAGGAAAGAGGGAGAAAACAGAGTGGTGCAGAGGAGGGAGGGATGAGTTTCACAGACGTGCCACCACGCTGTACACATTCCTCAAGGGCTGTGCATCCTGTTCTTTTCGTCCCCACCTCCACCAAGGCTGCACGTACGCATGCCTCACACACTCAAACATACCCCCTCCTACTGCCACAATCGTGCCCACTCTTCCTCCAGCATACTCCCTATAGAACAGGAAATGGTGACTTTTTCTTTCTTTATTCCTTACTTTCTGTTTCCCCCATTTGTTCATTATTATTTTCCTCTGCACACCGCCATACACCACCAGTATTCTTTTTTTTACAGGGAGAACTGTTTTCCATTTCACCTACACACTGGCCTGGATGATGGGGAACTAAATAGTTTATTGTGAGTTTGCACTCTCCAGTGTTCCTTGTCACCATCCTGCATTCCCTTTCCTCCCAGTAACCTATTATTGCATCATTTGGCCTCAGGGATCAACAGCAGACAAATAGAAAGAAAATGAGAGACAAATGAAAGGAAGTAAGTAAGGAAGTAAGCAGCTAGGCAAACATTGGTTTAATGGTGACTTGGCTAAAATGGTTCCTTTTGGATGACATTGTAACATTTACAGAAACATGTAGTTATGTAAATTAATCAAGTTAAAAATGTGATTTAACATATATAACATCATGTATGTTATATTAGGTTTGGTCAGGGGCTTTTGATGTGGAAAGTGAAATGATTGTAAGCAGACAACCACACATTGACATCCACACAAAACCACACAAAAACATGTTCTTACATACTTCCACATGTGTTCACATGTGTTTTAATTAAAATATATATTTTCTATACCTTTTTACACTATTTTATCTGGATTAATGAATAATAAAATCATCAAAGCCTTCTACCAGTGATACTTTCTTATTGATACATATAATCTTCACTAATAAATAAAACAACAAAGATACTGCTACTATGAAGTGAGTTGATACTTTATGGGCTGCCATTGCCTTTGTATTCCATTTCTTTTAGATACGACTTGCTTCATTTGGACCAGTACAACTTGACATAGACCCTGCTTCAAACCAAAGAAAGCTTTAAGGTATTGAGGAAACAGGACGCTTCCCAAAGAGAGTCATGTACAAGAGAGATGTTACTTGATGCTGAATTTATATTTAAACCACACAGAGTTAACTCGTCATAAAATGTGCTGTTTAAATAAAATTTCCAGTGCAGACACAGTGGTTATTGCATAGAGCAGAGGAGATTCTGTTCCATTCGGGCACAAGAATAGGCTCTAACACATTTAGCCTCAATTACAGACTTGGATGGATAAACAAGACATACAAGTTCATTTATCATGTCGGGAGCGGCCAGACACATTTTGAGTCCCAGCCCATTAAATTAAGAAACACTGCAGCACAGAGAGTGAAAATAGGATGGGTGCGCTGATTCATAGCCAGTTGTCATTTCGCAACTGCTAGGATGTAGTCACCCTATATTCGAATTGTTAAAGGTGTACACATGTACACAGTTAATAAGGAGTGGATATGATTTATAATGTTATGGGTGTGAGAGATGCAAAACCAAGTGCAAACTAGTGTTGCCCATGTATGAGCATCTGAGAGAGACTGAGTAACGATAAGATTTGCAAGACAGAGCGAGTATTTGTGAAAGCCTGTGTGTGCTCGAGCTATAATCCTTGAGGCCTTAACGAGGTGTGCACACATTCAGCCTTTTCCTATTGCTTCCCATTAATTCCACCTGTATACACTGGGAATGAGCCCCTGCTGGCCCTCACCCTTCCTGCCTCCTCCCTCCTCAGACTCCTCCCTGACTCTAAATCCCCAGATGTAGGCATACTAAACACCCAGAGAGACCAGACTGCTCTCTTCTGTTACATGCTCTCTGCACACCGTGTTCTCAGCCACAGCTCCACACATTACAATTTGAATGGATAGGATGAGCATATTTATTCAAATCAACATTTGAATGGCCATTTCGCTGGAACACGTAAGACAGCTGCTGAACTTTTGATAATGTTGCCATGGGAATGAACGCTGGGTGCCTCAGAGAGCTGAGGTGTTGCCAGCTGTGCTGAACATTTGCATTGTGCGTGCCTGTTTGCACCCCCCCCCCCCCCTACACCCCCTCCCCCCCACACACACACACACACACACACACACCAACACACAAGAAAACAGCAACATAATGTGAATTTAAATGACAACCAGGGTTGGGTAGGTCACTTTAAAAATATTTCCCATCAAAGTTACATAATAATAATTATTAGTAACATAACCCAATATCCAAAGGAATCAGATGACTCTCAGCTTCTTTCAGTTTAATTCCACTCATAAAAGTAAAGGTAATGAAAAGATTACATGCAAAAAAAATTGTCACATATGAAAGAGGCATACAGTAGACAAAAAACCCTCCTAGGCTGTGAATTGCCCTTTAGTTTTGATTGACGACAGTAATCGCAGGAACACCGAATGTCCCTCGCCTTGCGTTTCGGGAAACCACAACAAACTTCGACCTAGCAAGCTTTATGCTGAAAATGGCAAGTTTTGAAGAAAATTTGGATTGTGCAACAAGGCAGGCCTGCTTGGTTCTTTCGGGGAATTATTGTAAAGATTTACAAAGAACATGGCGAATTGCTATGGACAAAAAACAGTTAACAGTTAACTTAATTTATTTTAGTTTTCTTTGTGGGGTGCAAATGTTCCACCAAAACTAGTTCCTTCCCGAGACCATTTTGCAGAGCCACCGTCTCTGCGACTGGAGCTTAGCATGCCCAAGATGATTGTGATTGGTTTAAAGAAATGCAGACAATCCAGACCGTATTTTTCTCCTATCCAGGAGTGTATAGTATGTGTGGAGGTCCCTGTTCTGCAGGTATTCCACACAAAGTTGGAAGTGCACCCTGTTTAGAAGAAGTCTCCCAGCTAATCCTGCCTTGAAGTTAGAGAAAAAAAGCTAGCGAGCTGATGTGCCTTACCTAACTACAGCGAATCCCTATAAAGATGGTATAGAGGTAAGATGTCTCACTATGTAACAGATACCTGAACAGAGCTGAAAAGAGGAGCTGCAGCAATGTGCAGTACAACAAATATATGGTGTTTTTTGAGAATGAAACCATGTAAACCTATTCTGGTACAACCTCAAAATACAATTATGAACCTGAAAATGAGCATAATATGCCCATCACTTTAAATGGGGTGTGAGACTGAATTCCTTTTCAAATCAGCCTAGACAGTTCTAAGTAATGTAATTCAATAGATATAATCCAGCGAGTACCTGCTCATTGTATTAACCAACATGTACAGCGGATGCTGATGCCTAATTTGGTCATGCCCTAAAAGAAGAATAAGATAGAGATTTGAAATGTTATTACTCACTATTATCACTAATTTTCCAATCCCTTTGAATCTCAAACTTGTCCAGCTGGTTTATGTCTCAGTCTTAAACAGACAACACAAAAATGAATGTCAGATATATCTCGCGGATAAAAAGTGTAATAGTCATGATTTGAAAGTGATCTTGGTTTTCCAGTATGTCTGAGAGAAATATCACACCTTCCCTGTGAGAGATGTGGGGTGATTGATGGTGTTTTTTTCCCGCTGGTGACTAATAGATGAGTGGGCAGGTGTGTTCCTCCTACAACATCACAACCTTTTAAAGAACAAAGATATAAAAAACAACAAAAATTCATAGTAATAACCAAAGTGGAAGTGAATGAGAAAGGAGATTACCTTGGGCACATGAACTGGTGAATAACTGATTTTGGACAAACTGTTCTCATGTCTGAGCCATGACTGACTGAGAGAGGGGATCATGATGTTTTAACATGTGCATGTTAAGCCTCAGTTATTAAGGCAGGATCCACAGCACTGTGCCACAGCTAACCTTTTGAACTCGCCACAGACGAGCTCTGTTTGCATGCATGCACGCATGCATACATGCGCCTGCACGCACACACACTCCATATGGCACAATTAACCTTTTGAACTCCAGACACACAGTCAGATGGATACACACATAAATGTGCATCCTTAGGCTTCACATGCGAACTTTGTGTATGTAGAAGTCTTCTGATTTACTCCTTCATTAGAAGCCATCTTTCCTGTATTTCTTCCTTGAGAGGCCACATTATACAGGGTTTGACTACTGTGAGCAGAAGCCACCGATTCTCACACATTTGAGTACTTTGGTAGAGAGAAAAAGGAATGCTGATTTCTTGGGAGTACCAACAACCTATTTTCTACACTTTAAATTGCCTCTTCAAAGTATACATTATCAGCATGCCAAACAGGATGCCTTTTCAGGATTCAGAGCCTTTCATTGTATATGTAGATACACATGGGCTAAGGGAGGGATCAGGGAATCAGTTTAGTTTTTCATGCCATCATTTGGATGCTTTACATTATATACATACATTATACATAATATTTCAACATTTGCCACATTGTACTAGCCTGGGTAAACCCTGACGGACTTCCGACAAATTTGAGATTTGCTCTGAAGTCAGTCTGGACAAGAGCCCATTCAAACCCATTCCATTGTGCCCAAAATGGAGGCACCAATCACAACTGTTGAGTTCATAACTGCCTTTACACGATGACGATAGCGCAGCGACAGCAAGCAGCTTTTTGTTTACATTCAACATGACACGCTGCTACGTTACCCGGATTGTCTGATTGGTTGAAGGACTATCAAATTGCGCCCAGAGGCATTTGAGCGCCGTCCGTTGGTGACGCCCCTTTGGAAACGAACTGTCAATGAACCTTCCCCAGACCCTTCTCAGATACAACTGAGAAGGGTCTGGTGTTGACCAGGCTAACATTGTATACATCCAGAGGGCACATGCAAATTCAAACCATCACATCTAAAAACTCAGCAAAACACATCACAATAACACACACAGAAGTTACAGATTATGAATCATTAGGTTTGTCTTCTGAAATATGTTAGATCAAAATTATATATCATTCAACCTTTTTTCCCAATTGAATTTAAGTGCTGAATTGGGAATAAAATTGCTAATCCAGTGCACTGCTCAGCATTCATTTATCAAAACATGACACAAGATCAGAATTTGTATCATAGAAGCCTTATTTCATCCAAATCCAACATCCATCATCCATTAGCTATAAAGGCTTATCCTTTGAAGGGTCACTGGTGGCTGAAGCTGATCCCAACTGACTGTTGGTAACAATTGCTTGTCTAAACTCTGTCTTTGGTAATGCAACAAAACAAGACATCAGCATATTGCAACATAAATATTTTATAGTTAGCTGTTGTTCAGGAAACCTAATGGCACACTTTTACATACAGAATAAAGCTGGAATAATGTTAGTATGCTCCTTGTGCCCCAAAATGACTCCAAATGGTCCCAACAACATCAGTTATAAATTCCTATTCAGCAAATGAATGTCTAGTTCACCTTCCACACACAAAAAAAGCTAATGTCCTGGTATTGTCAACTCTGCCTCCACATTCAGAGATTGGTCTTCTTGAGTAAAAGCATTCACTCACACACTGAAGCAAAACGTGGCAAAAACAGGCTTTGTACTTTGCCAGTTGAGAAGCGAGTTCTTTAGATAGGTCTTCATGTTTCTGTTTAAGCTACTGTAATTCTTGCAGAGACATTGTTCTGCTCAAAGCAGAGATAGCTAAGCTTTTTTAGGTTTTAATAGGATTATAACTAACAAAATAACAGAATATATACCTAAATTAGCTTCATTTACATTTGAAGAGCAGGGGGGGTTTGAAATTAATTTAAGAGCCAGAGATAAGCGATTTCCCTGCTAGTGTTTTTTTTTTTTTTAATGTAATCCTTATACAATATTTGCATACTGTATTACAAGTCATTAGTGAACTTACCAGGACTGTAAACCTGGGCACCAAGAATCCTTCAGTAGGTTTAACGCTGCAGGATGTCCTCCACCCTCCAAGTTCCCTGAAGGTGCAGACCAGCACAAATATTCCCGCCTGTTCAGGCTCCTAATAGGCCTGTTCCCGAAGTCTCTTTGTCTCTCTGCCTCCTCCTCCTCATCTCCATCTCATGTCCCCCCTCCCTGTTGGACTCAAGTCCTCTGAACCCCAATTAGATAAACAGGAGATGACAGCAGCACTGGTGGAGCACAGCCAGAGAGATAGATGATGATAAAAGAGAGAGAAAGGGAGACAGAGTTGGGCACAGAGAAAGAGGGCCTTCATTTTGTAGCTGCTTAGATCAAGCACAATGACGGGCTAGTATTTTAAGTATGTTTTTGGTTTTGGTCACAGGCGGATTTTTTTTTTTTTTATAACCTGCACGTGTTTGAGAGGGGAATGCACGAGAAGGAAATGTCAATAAAACTCAGGTGGCTCAGAGGAATTTTGGTATCATTACGGTATCCACCTCAGGCCACATCTAGGCACAAGCACTGGTGTTACCTGCTGTTTTTTTGTGGTTTCAGGTGGAAAAAACAAGATGTAGCCTCTTCAAAGGCCTTTAGGAAATTTCCATCTTCTCTCTTCACAACAATAAGCTCAATTGGAGGTAACACCTTCCTACCTGACAGCTGAATATGTACAGTATCTGTTTGCAGTTAGTTGTCAGGTTGCAACACCGGTTTAGAAATACAACTCACTGGCTGGAGGGAATTACCACTTCATACTGTACAGTTCTGTTTCTCAAACCTTTTACAGCATTAAGGGGAAGCAATAAAATGGCAGAGAGAAAAAATGAGAAAACAAAAATAAGTGCTGGAGATAATTAGGAAACCAAAAACCAAGAGTGCAGATACAGTAAAACGAGCCACTAAATGGTCAGAAATGTTTAAATGTTAAATGTCACAGGTTATGAACTCTCTCTCGGACTTACCCACGACAGCGTGCATATGCATACGCACACGCACATATGACTTCTTTCCGTGATCATGCAGAACGGTGCCTAAAGCTCAGCCTCAGGCAGAGTCTTAAAGGTCATGATCTCTATGCCGCTTTAGAAGGTCGCACAAAGTTCATGACACAAGCCTGACCATATTTGGCTGCTGGCTCTCTCAAAGGCTTAGAGCTGAAATTTGAAATGATAGAGATGGAGGGAGGGAAGTAAAAACAGTAACTGGAATTTTCATTGGTTGCAGCTGGGCATCGTTGGAGCAATATGGACCTGGGCTTAATGCAGGAAGTGTGTGTGTGTGTGTGTGTGTGTGTGTGTTTGCGCATACATATGTGCATGCATGTCAGTGTGTTTATCTGTGCATGCGTGTGAGAGAAGAGGAACGAGGGTTAATACGGACCAAAGCTTAGACATTTCCAGATACATGTGCGAGTTTGAAAAATAAACACATGCTCTTGCGTGCGTGCACTGCATTCATGCCGGCATGTGTGTGAGTGACAGAGATATTGGAGCAATATGAAAAAGCTTAAGCCGGAAAAATGGGGCTGCAGTATGTAACCTGTTTGTGTGTGTGTGTGTGTGTTTGGAGAGTTTGGGCTGAGCAGACCAGAGCAGCACAGAGGAGCGTTTAAACTATAGAAAAGATCATATATTAAAAACGTACACCACAGCAGAGTAGGAAAAAAGTACTCAAAAGGTTGGTTGCTTCATCTTCTGTAGAAGAACAAATTCAAAATGAGACTTACTTACTCACATAAAGTGAACCCCCCCTTTTTACACACTGAATAATTTAGATTGGAAAGTTTAATAAGCTCGATACAGATTGATGTGTGTGTGTGTGTGTGTGTGTGTGTGTGTGTGTGTATGTGTGTGTGTGTTTCTGTCCCTCTTCATTTTTTTTAATCTCTCTCCCCCCCCCCTATACTTCCCTTGTCTCTCTTATCGCTCTCTCCTCTCATCCCCTCCATCCTCCCTTCCCATCTTCTCCTGCTCCCCTCCTCTTCTAACCCCAGCCAGCAGGTCTACAAAGTAGTGCTTTCTGTGTGCCAGCAGCAATTCCTGAAGGGCAGTCAGGCAAACAAACCCAGCCAGTCCCCGCTGCATGACTCACAGAGAGACAGAGACAGACAGACAGAAAGAGAGAAACAGAGAGAGAGAGAGAGACAGAGAGAGGGAGAATCATTAAGATGTGAGGGCAAAAGGATTTTAAGCTGCTAAGAGCTGATGAGATGGGGCAGGTTGGAGAAGGACAGAAGAAAGAGAATGAAAAGGCTGTGAGAGAGATTAAGAGTGGGAAGCTATGTAAGAGAAAGCCTGGGAGATAGAGAGAGATGGGGGCAAATAGGGGGCAACCTGCGCGATCTTGCATGCACACGAGAAGAGCAGACAGGCACGCAGCTCAGCGAGGAGGCACGAAGAGAGCAAAATAACTCCTCCTCCCCCTTCTCTCTATTCTCCCTCGTTCCCCTCTCCTCTGCCAAAAAAGCGAAGCTCAGCACGATAGTCTTTTACACGACACAGTGACCCCAGGCCGAGCAGAGAGCGGGGCTGAGGGAGCAACCAAAGGGAGGCAAAAGGGTGCACTTGCAAAGGAAGAAAGAAAATGGGAGCAACAGAAACATTTGCTGATGGATGAGTCCCACATTAGAATAATTTAGAAACTTACATATGGCTGTCGATCATTGTGATGCGGAATTTGGTCCAAATTATACTTTCCTTGTGAAATTAATTTGGAAAAAAAAACAACTTTTAGTTGTACTGCTTACAATTCTTGACACAAGGGGATACCGTTTTATTTTAGAAAGAAACCGGGCCCCCAACACCCCTCCCCCCCCCCCCCCCACCCCTCTCCAATACTTTTGATCAGAAACCATTTTTATTATTTGGTTTTATCCATTCCTCAATTGCTTTGTTACCCGTTACATTGTGCTTTCTGTTAATTTCATTAGTTTTTTTGGTCTAAAAGCAGTCACTTAAACATACAGACTCTTATAGTGCTGTAATGAGCTTAGGGAATAAACACCATGTGGACAAGTAAAGGAAAACTTTGGGTTATGAGCTGGAACTATTTTTTCCAACAGAACCAGCGGAGACACCAGGAAGTAACTGTGTGGCCAAAAAATAGTCCCGCACATAACCCCCCATAAAGCCACAAATTGTTGTTTATACACTTTGGTTATTGCACAAATTAAACAAAGGAGATATATAGATTGATATATCAGATGTTGTTCCTTTTGGAGAGAGTCAGGGTAGCTGTTTCTTTAGTTTCTCTCTCTTTTCAGTCTCCTAAGCTAATATTCCATTAATCCCCAAATTCACAAAAAAGATAAATAGTGAGGACCTGACCTCATCGCCCATAATGGTGTCTATGGCTCTGGAAACACATAAAACCTGCAAATAAGAACAAGCCAGATTGAGAGAAAGGAAGGCTAGATAAAATGATTAGGGATAGAAAGACTAGCGATGAGGTGAAAGAAACAACGGGGGAGAAGTTTGTCTGAGAAATGAGAAGTGAGTGAGCTGCAGAGGAGGACGGGCGGGGTGTTGAGTTCTTCTGCTGCGCCCCATGTGTGCTGTGTCTGGGCTGGGACAGACAGCTTCCTCCGCTAGCCACCCTCTGGACCGCATTAGACATGGCGCTCAGATAATACACTGCTGGGGATGTGGGGAAAGGAGAGCCTGGGGAGGTGGCAGACAGAGGGAGGGCTGAGCTAGGGAGAATTCTCTGGTGAACAAATAATCAGACGAACTCCTCAAAACCGCTGAAATATGACACAGCTCTTATTGAGACCAGCGGTGCAGCCAACAGCACATGGCTGACAGTTATACTAAGCAGAACAACTACTATTCTTACTGCACATTGTATTGGCCGGAAGTTCTTGGACGCAATTATTACACATTTCTACGCTTATTTGATTTATTGCTCCGGATAAGAGCATCTTCTCATCTGACTCTCGGCAAGAAAGTGAATGAGCATATTTCAAACTATTAGTTTAACTCTTTTCAGAAACAACTGGCTTTACAATACCTGCTTGTATGCATTCTCTAAATACGTTTCTAATGAATGAAGTCTGAATTATGCTAATGTGTGCTGTGACCCAATTAAACGTCCTTCACAGACCCCACGTTGAGTCTTTGGAGAGTGCTGACTGGTCTCATGTTTACAGGAATGTCTAGGAGGGAGGTCAAATCTGACTCGACATGATTTGAATAAAGCATAAGTTCACCAATTTGTCTTTTTTTTCTTTTAGTTTCTTTATTTAATCAATGTTACATTAAACTAACATAAATAATTTTTTTATGAACAAAAGGCACACAGTTCAAATATAAACAAAGAGAACGCCTGTACAGTTTGTCTTGATAAAACATGTCTACTGTCTCTGAGCGAGAGAGCGGTCCAAGAGAGATGAGCTTCAGGGTGGTTAGTTGACGAAACGCTACAGCGCTGCCGAGTCTCCGCAAGAAACTGTCCACTGTTCAAACCCCCCCCCCCCCCCCCCCCCCCGCAAGGAAATAATGTGGTGGACGCAAACCGAGCACAGAACTGGCTTCAGGTGAAACCTCTGCCGGGAGGTTTTCTGTGGATGTCCATTTGTAAAGGTCCCACTGAAACGCACGTCCATTGTCTGTTTGAAGAGGCCACAAGATTCATTTCCACTAAACTAAAAGATTCACACACGCAGCACATAGACTTGAAAAAAACGTAAGGGCCAGAGGCTGGGTAAACACATACAATGACTTTTGTAAGAGAATGACGGGGTCAGTGTCGCCATGGTTTCTCTATGGAAGCGTCTGATTGGTTGGTTGCTTATTCCTCCAAATAATTCAGCCAGTTGGTCATTCACAGTACTGGCAGGACGCTAACTGTCTACTACAGCGTTTGTCCTGATGTGGAGTTGAGTTAATTTACAGCCATACGACTACGTCAAAACTATATGAGGACTAAGTTTGGTTTTTTCCTGCATCTCCTCCAGATCATAAAATTCTGTTGTGATCATCACTAGGCTCCTGTTCATACTAGATAACAAAGTACAGTATATGAGTCCAGTCATCATTTAGGGTCACAGCTGTTGTCAGTTGTCATCCACCTCTGAACACTGAATGAAACAGGTGTTGTCCTTTGCTAGTCCAGTTTTGTCCAGTTTAATCTGCTCCAGATCAATCTGTTGTTCTTCACTGCAGTCCAGTCTGGTTGGATCAAGTTGACTGCAGACCTTAATCAAAGTATTTGCAAACATGTCTTAGACTGTTTCAACCTGTTTAGAGCAGCAGATGTAAGGTGAAGTTTAGTCTGGCAAAGTGATTCCGATAAAGTTGAATAAAGCAACAGCCATCAAGTACTCTAAAGTAAATTTCAGCTTGCCACTGGTCTGAACTTGTACCTTTTATCTTATCAAACTCCACCCATCTGGCACCTTAACAGACTAAAACAAACTATGAGTAAGTATTTGCAAATACAGACAGACCCAGGGCTGATCCAGGGCTTAGACGGCGACAGTGCCGGGTACTTCCTCATAGTGAATGATAAAGTAAGGGTAGCTCTGGTCATCATTGAAGATGACATAGATCTGAGGGTCCACCCAGTTGTCCACACAGGAGTCATAAAGGTCACTGGAGGGGTCACGAAGATTAATGGGTGGAGGTCGCCGCATGGAGGGATTTCCTACAGTAAACCTGTATAAACACAACAAAGAGGACAGAGACAAGGTTAGTTATGTGGTCGGGAATATACTACCGAGTGTAAACTGGAAAGCAATGGTCTTTGCATTTGTGTTATATAACATATTTCCATTCAGCTCTGCAAGTCTGGAGTTACAGAAGATGAATGTACCATCTAAAAGAAGACTCTTATACATTTAATGATTACAAGACTGTGGCTCCTCTGTGTGTTTTAGGGCACCTTAAATAATATAAGCATATGCAGTAAGTGCATGAATTGAATGTACTGCATATAGTTTCAGACAGAAGAGTCTGCTGCACTATATCAAAGCTGTTGATGTATGATGGGTTCAGCCAAATCAGCTGTTTTCCATGTGAGGCTCTAGATTTTATTTGCATTTTAAGGAATTGGAGTAGCATGACACATAGGATGACTGACTGATGGTCTATGGAAAAGAACCTCTGGATTTCCATAATCCAAATTAACGCTGATATGTTCTGTGAATTTATGTTGAAAGAATTGAGACTAAGATAGTGCTAATATCAGAAAGGGATGTTGTTTACGCAGAGGCACTAAAACATGCAACCCCAATAAAAACAGGGACACATAAAGCCTTTTTTTAGCATTCACCATACCATGTCACTTCCAGCTAACACATCACATCAAATCATGATGACGTCCTAGTTAAGATATACCACTGATACAAAGAAGAATTAAACATCTCATGCCACTAATATTAAACAATGTTGAGGCTCAATATCACATTAAATATATTGAGAAAGACTCAAATGATTTAAATATGTATATTTTGTTTACAGAGAGGAAACTATCCCTTTAATATATCTGGTTGCATTGCTGGCCATGTTGTACATGAATGGGCAGGACTGCTTTATGGCAATACTGGATTTAATTATTTATATTTAGGAAATACGTTGACTTTTTAAATATTTAATTTGCTAAATTAGCCAAAACCAGACAAATTATTTATTTTAATACATATTTGAATTTGAATGTACTAAAAATGTACTATATATATATATATATATATATATGTGTGTGTGTGTGTGTGTGTGTGTGTGTGTGTGTGTGTGTGTGTGTGTGTGTGTGTGTGTGTGACCAATTGCGATATAAAATTACAAATACTGTAATAAAACATTTAATCCATATCACCAATCTCTAACAAAGCATTTTTGCAGTGATTAAGTTGCAACAGAGACATGAAAAATCCAATCTATAATCAAAGACACACATCCCCCTCCCCACTATCAACTTATGAACTTCAGCACCCACACACCTGCCAGTGAGCACTTTGGCCAGGAACATGCAGTGGACTCCCTTGGGTGAGCGCTTGGAGAAGTTGTGGGAGTAGACAGCCTTGCGGGCAAAGTATGAGCCCTGGCCAAACATAGTGGCGTGTTTGCCGCAGACTCGGGGGTCAAAGTTGTGCTTGCAGATGCCCTCCACCACGTCGGCCGAGGTGCCGTGGAAGAGGTGGCGCTCACTCAGCAGCCGGTCCATCTCTGACATACGACGGGACATGTACTCTTTCTTCCTGTTGGAGCAGAGAGAGAGAGAGAGACAGAAGGTGAGTTTTGTTTTTGTGTTTATGGCTTATTATTTCTTCATTTTAACCAGACAAAATATAATAAAATAATAAATTATGTACTCTTCATTCTTTATGAGAAGAGACCAAAACAGATCATCCCTCAGGTGTTGAATTAGTATACAGCTGGGAGCAGTCCTGCTTTTACTATTCAAAAGTTGTGATGTTGTGACAGCCTTGTTTGCTCTAAACCGAGTAAGAACATTGAGCCTAATCCGTTTCTTGAGCAACACGCATGCACTCACACATACAGCTTGTTTGATGTGAGTGGATCAATCAGGCATGCGGAGGTGAAAGCGCTTCGAGCCAGAGAGGCTGTGACCCGGGTGTGACCTCCCATGACCATGCAGCTTGTGACCTGACAGCCGGACACTGCATGCATCCAAGCGTGTGCATTCAACCACGCACGCGCACACACAGTTACAGCTTCCCCGTAGTAACCCAAGTGAGGGGGGGGTCACACACACACACACACACACACACACACACACACACACACACACACACACACACACACACACACACACACACACAGTCATATTGAAACCGTGTGGTACCAGTCAGTGTGGGAGAGTAACTGTCACAGCTGATAGAACCAGCCCTGCTGTAACCACAGCGGTTAGCCCACTGTGTTTGCAACAGGAAGACAATCTTCACAAAAACATCTCTCCATCCGTCGTGTTGACACACCACCTCTGACTCGTTCTCACGAAGTCCCACACAGCTGGTCCCATTTGCCCTATTTTATTTTTTTCCTTTCCTCTTCTCACATCGTTTCCCCATTCACCCCGTGTTTGTTGTTAAGAAATGTTTCTGTCTGCAAGTAAATTTGCAGCTGTGACTGAAACATTTTGACAAAACTGAATAGAACAGAAATCTGTTCAGAAAGATTAACAATACATGTTGTGCCACGACAGCAAAATATGTAAAACTAGGACAAAAAAGGAACCAAATAATTGAACACAACAGAAACCACACTGCACTAATATTTGGTACAACTTTATCACCACTTTGGGTTCATAATATCATATAAACATAGATATGAAAGACTTATTTCTCTGCTTGTAACCTAAATACTATCTTAGGTCTCCAAGTGTGGTCAAATGTTGGTTGCTGCTGGTGATAATTTCAGCAGTTCAGCAGAGTTAGGTTTAATAAAGCAACCTACAAATGCGTCAAAGTCACATGCCACAGCTGCACCACACAGCGTGTAAAGATTAAAAAGATGCTTTGAAGAATTGAAGACACTCAAACCTGACAACAGTGAACTTTCTAACCCTGACAGAAACGTGTGCTCTGTTTTACAAAGTATTTACACATGTTGCCAGGGGTACTGGTTACGATTATTGGAAATGCTTCATGAGGTTAGATTAACAGACGATATCTCCAATAATGAGGAAGTGCTTTAAAAAGTAAAAAGCTTCTGCTCCTTGGCTCACCTCTTGTACTTCTCCCAGAGAAAGGGGTTCTGCACACGCTGGATCTTGAGGATCCTGAACTTGGTCTCTGAAACCGTCTTGTGGAAAAGGCTGTACACTGTCCGGTAGCTGCGGTCTTCACGTGAGACTGGCACCTGCAGGAAGTCCTGGCTCATCGTCATGGGTAACCATGTTTCCGGAAAAAGGCTAGGTGGGTTTATGGTGGTCGGCGACAGGGGATGCGACACGGAGAGATCCATGGACGAGGAGGAGGAGGAACAGGGGAGGGGAGATGAAGAGAGGCCGCTTAAAGTCCTAGAGAGAAAGAGATAGAAAATGTGTTAGATATTTGGTTTCCTAGTAAGGAAATTACATGCAATTGTGAATTGCGAGGAAGGTTGCTAGAAAGAACTATGTAACGTCGTACTAATGATGAGGAAATGGAGACAATTGTTGAGTCCAATTCATTAATTTAAATTACTTGCTAGCATATGAAGTCAAGACGTTTTAAGTCAATGCTCAACAAATTGTGACATTTGTCGACTAACATGGATGCAATTCAACATACTGTACGCGTAGAATAATATGGCAATAATTAATTAATATTAATTGGAGCGTTAATGTCCAGCAGCTGATCTTCAGAGGAAACTCTACTGGAATCAACAACCTCTTATAAACTCAACAAATTTTTTTTTTATTATCACTACAATTACTACCAAATTACATAGACCTTTCCAGGAAACCTTTGAGGAATAAACCCATAAAATTAGGAACTTCCTACAATTCATTCACTTTTGTTCCATGAATATATACATAATATCTTTCAGTATAATTTACTAAAAGATAAAAAACTAATAAATGAAAACGGTGACCACATACAGTCTAATAAATAAATAAAAGATATTATGAATATATTATTATAACCCACTCCTTTGTATAGGCCTTTACATACAGTACAACATGCTTAAACAGAGAATCATTTTTATAACAACTAACATTTTAGACATGAATATGTCTTGATCAGAGTAAAAGAGTTTACTTTGACATGCATCACGTTGAAATGTTAGCTGCTGCACCTTATTAAACAGGTCCTATAAACTAACCAACCACAAGCCATACATTACAGGCCGCTACCTATCTCTATAACACCTCTGTCCGACTGACACGTCTTTGCTTTGCCCTATTCATACCCCACCAACTGTCAACAATGACATCACTGCGCTGCTGAGTGTAGCAGCTCCACAGCAGCCGTCACCGACAAAACAAAACAGCAGGGCCATGCAAAAATGAAACCCAGACACCAAACAAGACAACAGGGAGGCGGAGTGAGGGAGAGACAGGAATGAGAACAAGAGAGAGGGAAGAATAAAGAAGCCAATTGCCGAGCTGTCATGAAAGCGACAAAAAGGCTATTGTGTCTGCCATTTGAGTCAATAACAGTATTTGGCTGTCAAGTTAATGCTCTCTAAGTGTAAATGCTGTTAGCCCTATCAGCCATAAGAGAGTGTGCATGTGTGTCATCAAGAGACTGTGATCAGTGCGACTCTGAGTCAGTGCGACAGTTTTTCTCATCTCTCATCTCATCTCTCTCTCTCTCTCTCTCTCTTATCTTGTCTGTCCGGTCTCGATCTCTCCCTGCAATCGATGTCTCTATTCCCATGTGTGCTTTGAAGAGATCACAGCACAGCCTGCTGCAGAAAACAAGTGTGAAATGAAAAGGGACAGATACCAAGAGAGTGATAGAGTTTAGGAGAGAAAAGAGTGAAAAGGAGAAAGATTAGAACAGATAACGGGGGAGGGAGAGATGGCTGAAAATAACATAATCAGAACAGAGACAGATGACAGAAGGAGAGGGAGGGAGGGAGGGTGCCAATCAAGCTAATGACCTCAACCTCTAAGCCTAGCACAGATTGTTCCTGACAGACACACACACATACACACACACACGACCACTTGGGAGGACACTGCATTGACTTGCATTCATTCCCTCGAAAAAAGCTGACCCGCAATGTGAATTAATCACAACAAATGGATGAAAATTCCCAGGAACAAATACCTCGATCCAAATTCCACCTCCCCCACAGTCACAGTTCACACTCCTTCACTTACCAGCTCTACTCTGCTGTACACCCACTCTGGAAACCATTTAGACCACTTCCTCTTACAGTATTCTCTATCGCACTTGCTGTCTCTTTCTCCCCTTCATTCCTTCCCTGTCTCCAGCTTCCTCCAACTCATTTTCTCTCCCTCCTGCTCTCCATTTTGTCTCCTCTTGACTGTCAAGGCCCTGTAGGAACAGCTCGTACTAGAGTTTGCTCTGTGCGGGACACTGGCAGAACACTGCTACAGCAGCCTGCTTGGCAAGGAAAGTGAAATATTCTGCAAATGGGGTGAGATGACTCCACTTGTTTCCAATCTGGTATCACTTGTTTCAGGAATATCACTGATGCGAGTGCAGCGAGGCAGATCACTTCACTGCTATAAAGAGAAAATGGCAGCTGAAACCAGTGTATTTCCTTTCAGAAGAAAGTTGTGAGACAAATAAGATTTGAGACCAACTGAAATTACATCAGTGGATATTTCTTTGATATTGTGGGCGCTCACTGGATGTCCTTTCACTCCATTTGTTTGCTCTCCCCTCTCTATTCACCTCTTGTCTTATTTGTTCTCATTTCCCTCATTATCTAATTTTCCGTCTCTGGTTCAGGCCCACTTCATTCTGTACAGGACAGCACTGTGTACCAGTGACTCTGTTTGAGCCAAAAATTTGAAGTGTTAATATGGGCATCAAGTTCAGCTCAGTGTTCAGAGGCTTTTAAGTATTTGGCCCCAAGTGCGACATTAGCATTGTGGACTGACCTCTGTGTGCCGGTCTGTTCTCAGGATGCTCACAGAACATAGAGAGCCACAGGGAGACAGTGTATCACATGCTGAAGAACCAACTTTACTTGTGTGTGTGGGTGTGTGTGTGTGGTTGTGGGTGTGTGTGGGTGTGTGTGTGCATGTGTTGCCAGGAACTTAATGTAAAATTGAGGACTTTGTTCTTATGGCTTGTGGCTTCATGTCCAAAATACAAAATATTTTCTAACATTAGAAAACATTTGTTAACCATTGTATGTTAGGATGCCTATTGTCAGCTGGCCAGGTACTACAGCTGGAAATTAGCCGTAGAGGTAAAGTAGAGTGCTAAATGATCAGTGAGGCTCTGCCTGGTTTCAACAGGAAATAGCGGGAGGATGAAGGATAAAGACAAAGAGAGACTATCAATCAAGGGAATGACCTCTACCTTTCAACTGAGGACTGACTGCTCCTGACACCTTGCCTTGCTATTAATTAACAGGTATTCTAAACCCTGATGATTATCACAATGTTTTGTTATCCTTCATCGAGAGTATAAGGCCGCTCAGAAGCAATACTTTTTGCATCCAAATAGCTTCCATATCGGAAACACCAAGCATATCTGAAAATGAGCTTGTTCCGTCAGCTCGTCCTTTATTTTGACAAATGATTGGCAGACACAGGACAAAGAGTCTACATCCTAATGTCAGCATGCTAACAATGGTAGCATGATGTTTAGCAGGTTCAATGTTTGCCATTCTCACCATCTTAGTTTAGCGTGTTAATATGCTAACATTTGCTAATAAGCACAAAACACAAAGTACAGCTGAGGCTGATGGAAATGTCATCAGTTTTGCAGGTATCTGAATTAGTATTGAACACATTTAAACATTGACCTAAATCAAAAGTCAGAGGATAACCAAGGTTATTACAATTCACCCTGAGGGGGACACGAATGTCTCTACAAACTCTCATTGCAATCCATCCAATAGTTGCCCGATAGTGGGTCGACCGACACACTGACATTGCCATCCCTAGAGCTGCGCCGCTAGCATGGCTAACAAAACCCAACTCTGGATCAGTAACATCCAGACTCTATATGTCCTTACCTCCTTTCCATTAAAGAGCACCAGGGATATTTAAATAAAGTGTTAAAAGTCTTTACTTACTGTAAGTGGGGTGTAAGCATCACAGAGGACATGAACATGGGCCGCTTCTTGATCTGACGCCTGAACCCAAAGATGGCATTCTGCTGGAAGCCCTCCCTGATGTTGAGGATATACTGGTTCTGGAGCGTAATGAATCGCACCTCCTTAAGACCCCTCGAACTCGCCTCCTCTATGAGCTTCACCACCGGCTATAGAGGAGAAGAGGTGGAAGAGAACAAAGAAATGTAGAAAAGGAAGAGGAGGACAAAGACAAAGAAGAGATTGGACTACAATTGTTGAACATTTTATAAAGCTGACTGTTCTGCATTTTCATTCAATGTTGGAAGGAGGAAAGAAGAAGAGTTTGGAGAGGGAAATGTCAGTGAAGCGTATATAGATGTAACAAAAAGCTGAACTGATAACGACATCATCAGGACACACAAACTCACACTTATGCACAGATAGAAAATAGTCATCTGGTGAAATAAACTGAAATTAGCTGGGGACAGCTGTGTCACAAGGGGTGTTTAGGTGTGTGTATATGTGTGTGTGTGTGTGTGTGTCTAAATCGATCCCATCACAGTGGCTAGACAATCGATTGCTGTGGGCAGAGTTAATGCATCTGGCCTCATGTTCATAGTGTACACACACACACACACACACACACACTAAGTGGCTTACCTCAGAGTATTCCCTCCAGCCAAAGTTGTCTCTGCAGTAGTACTTCCACACTGTTTGACAGCTGGGGGTGGGATTTGGGTTTGTTGTGGGCGTGGGTAAAGGGCAGGCAGGAGTAGTCAGACGTCGGACACAGTCAAATTCCAGGTCACACACTCGCATTGCTCCAAAGTCTAGGGTAGACACGCGGCCCCTGAAAGCCAAAGTTTAAATCATTGTGAAAAAAAATAACTGCTGCAGTCAGTGGAAAAAAAAACAACGGCTGGCTAACATGTAGTTATGGCACGGTGACCTTGTTGTTGTATGGTCACAGTTTATTATTCCATGAAACCTTAAATTTAACTTGCCCTGGAGCAAGACCACCAAACCTCTAATTGCTCATTCAGTAGGAGTCACACATGACAGCATCATCTACATGACTTGCATGTCACATGTAAACACGCAGAGAATAGAAAGAAACAAGACGTACATGAAAACATTACATTTACACACACTGAAAACATGAATAACACTGGAATGATTCACATATTAATCTTTACTTTTAAAACAGACCAGCACAGAAGAGAATATGTCAAGATTTAAACCAGAATGACATAAGCAAGACTGCCAAGGAATATGCCACTTCTTCCATTTCACTATGCAGCATGATGGTTACAGGAATAGTTCAAATTTGCTTATTTACTTTCATGCCGAGAGTTAGATGAGAAGGTTGATACAACTCTTATGTCTGTTCGGTAAATAGGACGCTACCAACAGCAGCCAGTAAGCTTAGCTTATATTGTGTTTATATTATGTGTTAATAAGTAATAAGCTTTTGAGTTTCTGATTGGGGGATTTTGTTACCGTTGGCTGTTGCTTCATATCATATTCAGTGTACATACATGTGAGTAGTTTCGTTCTTCTTCTCGTTCATCTAATTCTTGGCAAGAAAGTAAATGAGCGTATTTCCCAAAATGCCGAGCTATTCCTTCAAAACCTTTGCCTCTCATTTCTGTGATCCTGACATTTGTCTTCTCGTGTAGTCATCAGTCAGGTAAATAGAAACATTATTTTGTAACATGCTAAAGTATTAATAAATAAATAAATAAATTGTGGAGACGCATAATCTTCTAATATGCATACAACCTCCCTTAACCTCTGTCTCGACAAGCGTGGATCAAACCCTCCCCCCCCCCGTGTGTGTGCGCATCCGTCTCTCTACATTAGTCCTCCATAGGGCCTCTGGCAAATCCTTTCTGGGTCAGACATACCACTCACATAAATGTGGGCATCATAGACTGGCACGCTATGCCATGGACGGCAGCCAGACAGAGAGGCAGACACACACACACACACACACACACACACACACACACACACACACAGCAATACACATATGCACGTACACCAAACACAGAGATACATGCAAACTTTGCAAAACACAAAAACAATACAGACCGCCTGACAGTGTTAATAAGCTCATTGATTTTTGCCAGGAAACTAATTGGATGTCATGTCAAAGGTTAGCCATCGGTGAGTGTGTGTCTGTCTGGAAACGTGTGTGTTTGGTGTGTGTGTGTGTGTATATATATATATATATATATATATATATATATATATATATATATATATATATATATATATATATATATATATATATATATATATATATATATATATATATATGTATGTATGTATGCATGTATGTATGTATGTATGTATGTATGTGTGTAAAAAGCAGGGGTTGTGTCCTGGTAATGTATGTGCCTCAGGTTTGTTCTAAATAAAGCAAATAAATTACAGTCATTAGATGTTTCATCTAAAAACACAGAGAAGCTGAGTGTGTGGACCTGCTGAGTTATTAGTTCAACAGCCTGCAGAAGTGAAATCTTACAGGCACGCATACACAAACAGACATCAGTTTTGGTCAGGGAGGTGATAATGAAAGGTGCTGAGTCATTTCCCACAAACATACATAAACTGATACATATACTAAATTAAACTACATTTACAGTCAGTGTTTCAGCTAAGTCACACTGTGACTGCATCTTTGTAAGAGGAAGTGAAATAAGAATCCATTCACTAAGCACATACAGAAACAAAACAGTTACTGAGGATTGAGTCACTGATTATCAGATCACCAGATTTCCAGAAAGACAAGGCAGATGCATAATGCAGATGTCCACGAGTTATTTCTTTCTGAACTGCATTGAAGCATTTAAGTAACTAAAACTCATGTTTCGGTTTCATGCCAACAAAAATCTAATTTGAATATCAAAGGCAGAGCTAGAACAGAGAAACGGAACAGAAAGGATGACGGAAATAGGTGCTACAGGAAAAGACAGGGATATAGAAGGATGTGAAAGGCAAGAAACTGAAAATGTAGCACAAACAAATTAAGTTTGAAAACAGTTCATCCTTTACTTCAGCTCTGGTCAGCTTGTTCTCTTCTGTTCATATTGGTCTTTCTTCACAATTTGTTCTGTCATCTCTCTGCTCTGTTTCTTATTTCACTGCTTCTTTCCGTTTCTCCACACACATGTTCTCTTTACTATGTGTCTGAAAAAGCAAGATGCACCTGGATGGCCTTTTCTCTTTACTGCCTTTGTCTCTCAGTAGAGAACATTTTCTGCCTGTAATGGTGTATTGTGATGACAGCTTCTGTATATGTGTGTGTGTGTGTGTGTGTGTGTGTGTGTGTGTGTGTGTGTGTGTGTGTGTGTGTGTGTGTGTGTGTGTGTGTGTGTGTGTGTGAACTCAAGAGTGATTTATGATGCACTTTTTTTAAGGTTTTATTATGAGTAACTTAAGTGAACTTAATTGTCTCATTTACAAGCAGCCACCCCACCTCACTCACTGATTAAGGCGATCACTCACACACACACACACACACACACACACACACACACACACACACACACACACACACACACACACACACACACACACACACACACACACACACACACACACACACACACACACACACACACACACACACACACACACACACACACACACACACACACACACTAAGACAAAGACAGATCTCCAGAGAGGTCAGTCAATGATTTTAAAAATGTTTCAGAGTCCTTTCCCCTCCATCGCTCCCAGACTAGTTTGTGCTGTTCTGAAAAAAAATTCCGCCGGTTAAATTAAGTGCACTGAGATTCTGTGCTTTCAAAGTGGAGGCCAATCAAAAGTTGGAAAGAGATGCAAGGCACACCCACTCTGGCAAGGTCGACACTTTCAAGACCAAGTTTGTGCAAAGGTACACACATCAAAGTCAACTGAAAATGCTAATTGAAAGAGCAGCGTATTTTAGTTTTACAGGAAAAAACCCAACTGCTGACTTGGGAGCAGTGTTTGTATGCTAAAGGTGAAAGAAGAAGGCCCATGAGCAAAGCATGCGGGTTGAAACTGCACACATTGGCTCTGTTCCTGCAGCGGGCAGCTCCAAGGTGTGAATCAGTGGTGAATGTTGGAGCAGGGTGTTGCTCGAGAAAAGAGAAAGCATGTTCAGCAAATTTATCCCTTGGATAAATAAAGGTTAAGAAAACTCACTGCACTATCAAAATGGCTGTTAATCCCCCACACTGACTTTAGCGCGTACAAACACACACACACACACACACACACACACACACACACACACACACACACACTTTCTCACGGCTGCACACACAAGGACCCACATACCAGCATCAGTCATGCTATTGTGAATGTCACAGGCTAGAAAAAAGAAATAACATGAGAGCTCACTCACTCGCGTACAAACACACACACATTCTTTCGACAGATTCATGTACACATGCGCAAACTTCATCCAGTCACGCCTTGATAAGTCAGTCAGTCAACCAAATCTGCTGACGCAGGGTTCTTTCGCACGCACGCACACGCAAACGCAAACGCACACACCTTGATGTCATGGGTTAGTGTTATTTCCTTATGTTAGAGCTATTCACTTTCCAGTTATCTATTTAAATGTGCTTCATTTTATTTGATTTTTTTTTTTGCTCTTAGGGCTGTGAACAACATCATCTCCTGCATGTCCTGGATTGTTCCTGTTAGAGTGTGTCTCCGTCCTCCTCTACAGCACATCATTGAGCTCATAGTTCAGGGTGTCCTCTCTCTCAGTCCTTTAACCCTCTTTGACATTAAAGTACCGGGGTAAGATTGGAAGATGACTGAGTCTGACATTAAAAATAACACGTAATGACACTTGAAAAAGAGAAGAGAATACTGCTTGAGTGCAGAGGCAAAGCACACACACATTTCCAAATAGAAAATAATGAAATAGAGAGATGATTTAGAAAAAAAAGGAGTAATAGAGGGGGTACAAGGAAATGTACAGGACAAAAGATCCAGTTAGGAAAAAGGAGGAAGAGGTGGAGAGGGTAAAGAAAGACGGAGGGTTGAAGGCAGACTCTGAGTAATAAGAGGCAGAGCGACCCAGACCTCGCCCGACTGATTCATGGCATGGGCTGTCTGACACGTTATAGCCACACACACAAACACACACACAGATTATCTTGACACGCCCTGTTTTTACACACGCACAATCACCACACGCAAACAAAGCTCTCATAGACACAACCATTCTTGATTTTCTTTGATTCGTGACACAATGAGGTAACGATATAAACATACGCTCACTCACACACACACACACACTCCGTGGTGTCAGGTCACCCTGCCCTTGGTGGGAGCTCAGTGACTTTTTTATGTCAGTTAATGACAAGCAGGGCTTTTATCACCTGGCCAACAAAAGAGTCTCACACACACACACACACACACACACACACACACACACACACACACACACACACACACACACACACACACACACACACACACACACACAGTGTGCTTAGTCATGGTTACGAAAATAATCTGAAATATGTTTTTCAAGTCCCCATTACAAAGATATTACAGGAAATTGGCATAATAATAGGTTATTCATGTAAATAACAAACATCCACATAATACTCTAAATAAAACACATACACACACACACACACTTCATCACAGCATAAATCTGTTAACAAGCAAGTGTACAGCTGAAGATTATCACAGTATAACTTTTAGAAGCGATGACTATGACATTCCTCCTTAATGCTGGGTTCATGACTAAGGCGGATTAGCCCGACTTCCATTCCTGCTTATCATATGGATGGGATTAACCTGTGCTATGGATCATACACAGATGGGAACAGCTCAGCGCAGAACACACATACGCTACAATAGACCGTACAGGACCTAATCAGATGCAGACACACAAAAACGCTCAATCGTTTTCTTGTCCACTCTCTGTCCTCCTAACACACACACGGCAGATCATGCCTGTGTTGCCATACCGACAGTAGAGCTTGTTAAGTCATCTGCTGCTCTTTAGATCACTAACAATGTTATCATTTAGCTGTGGTAACCACGGTGATGCCTTCGCCGTGTGTGTGTGTGTACTTGCGTGCAGAAAAAGACAGGCTGGATTGCGTCTCTAAAGGACCGTATCAAAAGAGCTCTCACACGCGCCCAGTACAACACAAAGCTTCGAGTAAATGACTGAACTGAGCGCTGAATAACCAGAACAGTTTGACTGCTATGCAGTTTATGGACTTTCCTGTTTGGCTCTCATCACCTGATCAGCTCTTAAGAGCCCCAAACCAATACTGAGTTTACCCTGGGTCAACATATCCCCCAAACAAACAACTTAATAACATTCACATCCACCGGAGGCAGCTTAACCACCTATTTTAAGTTCTAACCTGTGGTGTAAATAAACACTGAACTGGAATCGGATAACACTTTTTAAACAACACCCTACACAACCAGGAATTAGCCAGTGTTTATTTACTGTGGATGAATGGCTAAACACAAAAACCCACCAACATGGGAGTGTTATTTGTCAGAAATGTCATGTGTGTCAGGAATTAAAAGGTTTTACGTCATGTCAAATGTTTTGTGTTAGATTTCCAATCTACCATTCTAAAACAGTCAAACCTGTTTTAGAGTTAGGGTTAGAAAAATTAAAAAAAAAAAAAACATGAGTTTCATGCCTTGGGTGCTTGAAAGAAATGTAGAAATGCACTCCAGAAGCAGCAACAGGGAGAGATATGATAAAGAATAGCCATGATGAGAATGTATTTGATGGTTACAGACCTTCCAGGTGAAATTTAAAATGTGTTGACAGTGCTTGGAATTGTATAATTAAGTGAAGACGAGTGTAAATTCAGTGATGATCTAGCTTGTAACGTGTCAAGAGACTTGAAAAACTAATTATCAGAGAAGTCAGAGTCAGACTCAACTTTTAAAATATCACAAAGACACTTTAAAGAAACAACTCCAATAGCCTGTGTGCTAACCAAACCATGAACAAGTTTTCACAAATTGTGTTGTACAAAGTGTTTAGTGCACATTACAGAATAAATTCATTTTGCTCAATATAAAAAGGAAAATGATCATTATTATCATCATAATGCCAAACATATGGTAAATTATTCTGACATTTCTATTTTCTAGCGTAGTTTCCATCAAGTGAGCCAGATGGTCCTTTCTGACTGTGCGAGAGTGTAACAGACTCAAAGGGCCTCTGAAGAATTTGGGTTGACACCACCAGGTGCATATCCTGTTTGTGGAGCAATATGCACTTTGCATAGTTTCAGTTGAAAACATGAGTCAACAAGTTGAACACACATCTTTGTGTGCACATGCAAACCCGTGTGGATGTGTCTGCAAGTGCATGCGCAGTAAGTAGATGCAGTGTGTGTGTGTGTGTGTGTGTGTGTGTGTGTGTGTGTAGTGTCCACACTGACATAAACAAAGACAAACACACATGGCCGCTCAAAGGGCTCAGCTAATCATGAAAGACCTGATGATGTGGACGCTGTTGATAGTTTGAGGGTATAATGGCGTAAAGACTATGTTTATACAGACTGCACTTTTAACCCGATTCAGACAATAATGTGACGAAGACAGTGTTTCCTGATTACATTATGAGATCATACTTGAAGTGAACATAAAATAGTTGAATGTGGTAGTTTAAACCTTAAGTTGCCTTAAAGGCGTGTTTACACCTTAATCAACCGATAAGTACGACTGCTTGACAATGTCCACTTTCTGCAACTGTAATACTGAAAGTTGATTCCTTTTGCTACTTGGTTTATCCAAAGTAATTTCTCAAACAAAAATGCCAAACGTTCTCTAGTGCCAGCGTCTTAATTGCTGAGGATTTGCGGCTTTTCTTTAACTTATGTGATAGTAAACACAAACCAGACATTAGAAGATGTCAAATTTGGCTTTCAGAAACTGTGAATTGTGAAAAGTGCTTCAGACCAAATAATTAATCGAGAAAATATTTGACAGATTAATCGTTAGAGAAAACAACCAACAGTCGCAGCCCTAAGCGGTACAGAAGAAAATATGTCTGACACCAGAAAAATAACAGCTTGCTGGCAAAATATTGGTTGGTATAGATTTTCATGGACATAGTAACATGACATCATGGGATAAGATAGGACGGTGGGACTCAGACTTTGTCATGTGGACTACATCTTCTGTCACTAATATAGTAAACTGGAATATAAACAGAATAAACAGATAAGCAACCTGTGTTTAGAAAAAGGTGAACAGCATCCACGTAGATGTACTCATTGTGCGTGATTGCTTGTGTGTGAATGTGCCTGCATACAGTACAGTTACATAGGAAGCGGTGCATGCTCCTTTATCACCTCACTGGGGCTTGCCAAGTGCTTGCATGCATGTGTATCTATGTGGGTGTGTGAGAGAGTGAAAGAGAGGTTTATCTCCGTCTGCTAAAAGGCGTGCGTGTGAGCACTGGAAGCCACTGAGCTTCTCTGTGCAGCCAATTCGTGGGAGCGACTGCGTGCCAAGCAGTGTGTGTGTGTGTGAGTATACACGGTGGTGTGCATGTCTATGACCGAGGGAAAAACAGAAGATGCCAAGAGCGTCTGTGTCAATGACCGCACAAGGCAACTGAGGGTCATAGAAGTTCACAGCTTTCTGTCATGAGTGCTGTAAAGTCTCGGAGCTCCAGCCAATCACAGGGTGAGTAGTGGGAGCAGGGAAAAATACAGGAAATAGATAACCAATATCAGGGCTGGGAGCTGGAGTGCTGCGACTACACAAGGGCACGATAGCTGATACGATAGTTCAAATAAAAATGCATGTCAGGTACACATTAACTAGACACGTGAAGGCCAAAACACACACACACACACACACACACACACACACACACGATAAAATGACAAATACACACTTTCACACATGCATTAATAAAGCACATTTATGATATTAAGGGTTAATGTTCACCCTAACTGTTAAAATAACAGCCATTCATGCACATTCACTTGGCTGCAGTTCATAAGCCACACATGTAGGCTATAGAACAGCTGTAGAGTTAAAGTTTTCTGTTTGTCACTGGTGGTGAAACCAAAGAGGAAGCTCATGCCGAGTTCTACTGTTTCCAACACATTGAACCAGAAGTGCTTATCATTCACAAGCAGCCTATCAGCTTACTGCACCATTGTTGCCATGTCACAAGTGTAAAAAATGTGTTAATTCATAGGTACTTGTGACATGGCAACAATGTACTTATCAATTTACCACACAGTATCCTTTTTATCAGTTCTTATAACACTACAATATATTAGTGTGAGTGAAATGTACTACTATACTTTCTTCATTACTTTCTTTTTTATAACTATTGATCCGGTAAGAGTATTTTGGTTTAAAATAGTTCTGCTATAATGTTATTAAAGGTCTATCCATCTTTATTGAGATTTATAATAAATAATATATAAGTGTTGTCCAGAATAAACAGAAATATCCCACAAGTGCATGAACTATGTTTTCAGTTCCTATTTTGAATTGATTGAATTGAAAGTGAATTAACCCTCTGCCCACAGGTAGCCTACAGATCCAAAACAGAAATACAGAAATACTCTGTTACTGCTTCCCTCCACATAGATATCCTGTTTCTATCCACAGCCCATACAATATACACAATATAGAATAAAACAGCCTGCAGGATGCAGTAACCACTATAGAGGGATACTTACTGAAACTTGAGCCTGACTTGCTCATTGTCAGGGTTGCAGTACAGTCTCTCCAGCTGTTCCTGGGAGTCGTCTGCTATGCTCTGCCACGTCTGATTACTGGTCCTGCGGATCTGCCAGTGGTAGGGCAGGACAGTGTGGTGGTGGGCACAATCATTGCCATATACACACTGTCCTTGGAGGAAATCCACACAGATGTCCACTGAGTCTGACTGGTGAGTGTGATACTGGAGCTGGGTGAGCAGCTCAAAAACCAAGTCCAGGGAGGCCTCTTCACTTTTATCCTGAAATAGCACTCCTTTGTCAGGCTGCAGGAGGAGGGGGTCCTGGACGCCGGTGTAGTCTTTGACTGGAAGGTTTTGAGCCTCAGAGGTTAAGAGGCCATTGCTTTTGATGCTCTCCCCCTGGTGAAGAGCCTGGGGTGCAACTGTGGGAGGTATATCGCCGCCGGGAGGAGTTATTGTCACTGTGCTCCCGGCCGCCCTGAGGCCAGGTTTCGGCTGAAAGCAGCGGCTGTCGGGGGTAGGGTCCGTGATTTTGGGTCGCTCCCCTCGCCGCTCAGTCTCCTCCAGCTCCGCAGTAGTATCGGCTATTTCCACATCACCGTCCCGGGCCATTAACGCCGGTACTCCAGCCCCAGCTGTGGGGTCGGCCGCAGCTCCGGGGTTTTTGAGACACACTTGGCCCCTACAGTTCTGTTTTACCACGGCCGCTGCGCACAGGTTTCCCGGAGTCCGGCCCGGCTGGTTCCGGGGAACAAACACCCCATCCCCGGACACTAGCGCATCCGTGCTAAGTAAAGTGGTCAGTATGGGATCCTCGAGGGCGCGGTGGAGGCATTTGGCGTCCAATTTCCTCTGCTTCTTTTTGAAATAAGGTTTCACCAGAGGTATTTTGTCCGGGAGCCCCACTATCTGCTGTTCCGTGAAATCTTCCCCTTCGTCCATATTTAAACTCATATCCAGGGAGATCCTAGTCGGTACACCGTCTACGGATTTCTGGAGAATGTGCAAAGTTTTATCCATGATCCCCTCCTAAATACCGACAATCCTGGGAGAAAGAGAAAGAGAGAAAGAAAGAGGTAGTCATCAAAGATAACACCTATAAAATCCTATAATCTTAGTTTCCAAGGTGAAGTCATCCTGGCGCATAACGTGATGATTAATAGGTTGCTTGGGCTGCAATAAAATAACTATGAAAACTCATCTTTCCCTTCCTGGGAGGGAAACCCTTCTCTAGTCTGTCTGCTGAAACGAAACCTGTATAACCCCTCCGACAAAAATAATAATAACCCTGCAGAAATAGGCTAATTAGCCTTATAATTAACAGGAATTAGGCTACACAGCAACAGCCACAACAAAGATCAGCTGACACAAACCTATAGCCTATGAATGTTACAGATTGTTCTTCTCGTTTTGAAAGGGGAGACGGGTTCACGCAGCTTCTTGCAGCCAGTAGGCTAATTGAAGCGGAAAAAAATATGACCTAATCCTGCTGTAGGGAACTTGAGCACAGAGTCACCAGTTTCAGATTAATTTGATAAAAATGAGCATAGCGGGAAGGCTATTAGTCGGACAGTGTATTTCGCTTTAACTCTGTGTCTTTGGTCTCTCACTAACGTCATGCCTGCAATTACAGCTGTGTCTCCGAGCAGGAGCGATAAAATCATCATGTAACAAAACCCCTCTCTCTCTCGGGACGATATATTTTGATCACGGGAGTCCGATACGCGGCCCTTGCTGTCTACGTGCCGCTTACACATCGTTGCCCGAGCAAGTTTGCACGTAGGCTACAGTAGACACACACACACACACACACACACAGGCACTGCGGCGGAGCAGCGAAAAGATAGCCTAAATAGGGCACCCAGGAGCTTTATTTCACCGCGTCGCTACGACAGCTTTCCTCTCGTTAACTAACACTTCTTCAGCAGACCCGGGAGCTGTGCGGGCCGCGGAGTTGAAAAGCTTTTTTTTTTTTTTTTAAACCAAACACTGAAGCACTGCAGTAGGCGCCAGGCAGGGTGATTTGTTCCAGCGACGCTTTCCAAGAGCCGATTTAGGGAAAAAACGAACACCCTTTCTTCATTTCTCTGACACAACAAGACGACATAACCCTACCTGCGCGATATAGTCCGGCCCTCTCCCTCTGGTTTCGACACTCTTTGGTGGTTAAAACCCAGTGCGTACATCGGCGGATCTCTGTATCCAGTCTGAAGATAATAGTATCCGTGTCTGGACTAGACTGTAGTCCGGTTAGATTTGTCGTGTCCCTCTACTGCCCCCGCCGATCTCGTGCTCTGTCTAGCTATTTCATGCTGTCTGTCCGTCTCTTTGTATCCTTCTACCGGATAGGAAAACGCAGGAAAGAAGCAGAGACTGACAAAGAGCGGAGGAGCACAGCTGTGGTGAAAGACTCTGCTTGCCTCCCCGGCTCCGCACAGCTAGGCCCCGCCCCGTAACCTGGTCACAGGCGGGGCTTCGCTTCACAGAGAGGGGGAGGAAGGGAGGGAGGGAGAGAGTTGTCTGGTGGTGATCGGGAGAAGCAGCATATGGGGACCCTAACAAAAAAAAAACTGGACGGGCTTAAAGACAAGAAATACAAATTAGCCTACTCCACTACCAGCAAAAAACATCCATTTCATTTTAGGTCAGTAAAGTAGGCCTACACATATCAGTAGGCTTACAATGAATCATATTTCTAGACATCATGTCAGATTGATACAAAACAAATTAGTGGGTCCCTACAGACCCCCCCCCCCCCCTAGTTGCTTTATGCAGACTGTCACCAATTTTCAAATAAATAAAGTTCACACAAAGAACACAAAAAACAACCAGTTTTCATACACTGGACCAGTAACCATTAGTTTGAGTCACTATCAAACTGGTAACTCAAATGTTTTGTTAAGTAAGTCTTGGTGAATATTAGCCTACTCCTCTCATGACAATTCTTGCAAAGAAGTGAAACTGCATTGGAAACATTTGGATGGATCACAGCAGATGAGACTAAACATGAAACATATTGACAAAGCAAAAGAGAATGAGTAATTTTCTTATGCTTAGTATTTCTTGGTTTATTTAAAGGGAACTTGACTGTCCTGTGCAGCTGATCAGACACATTTCCATAAGGGAGTGAAATGTTTACTGACTGTGCGTTTAGTCAGCTTCCCTCTCCTCCCTGTTTTACCAGAAGTAGTTCTTTAAGAACCTGCTGTGCTACACTGCCTTCCGGCTTAAGTTTCGTTGTGTGCTGACAAGCCTGCTCAACCAAACAGTTTCTCAAGCGAGGGTTTCTCAAAAGGGCTGGTCTCTAAGCACACAATGCAAACTTGCCACTTAGTTGTACACGTCAGATTACAACAAAAAACAATCAAGGGATTCTTGTATATTAATTAACATGCTTGGTGTGGCTAGAGTTATCATTTTATGCAATCTGTTTACAAAAAGCACTACATATGTGGCATTCAGATGAGTTGCTCTAAAGACAGGCCTGGTGTGTCACAAGCTGTTCTCTATTATTCCCTTTCAACAGGAATTAGAGACAGATTTCTAAAATTAGTTTCTATGAGAACCTTTACATCTATACTGAATCAAGCATTTAACCCATTAAGGTTTAGTGTAGAGTTTGTCTCTATAACATATAACAGTAAGATGAAACCGTCAGTCTTCTACTTTTTCCTATTGTTTTAGAAAGTGAAACAAAATAAATTATATAATATATATAATATATAATTTATATATATATATATATATATAACATCTCCCACCATTAATCCCCTAAACTTTAAACACAAAGGTGAACAGGGCAACACCTCATAATGTGTCACAGCTATTTACATGCAAACCATGTTAACACCCACAAACCACCAACAGAGCTGTGCACAGTTTTTAAATGATACATTTTTTCCATGTGCAGGCCACAGGCTGCAGTTCAAGAGGTCAGAGATTAACAGAAATGTTTGAAACTTTCTTCAAGACAAACACTGATGCCGTCAAAGCAGTTCCAATGAGGGTTAGTAATTGGGAAATTACAGGCTTGCTGGGAGAGCTGACGTATATGAGAGTAATTGCCTGGTTGCATACCGACAGATCTCCAGCATTCCACCTCGGCTGACATGCATAACGACGTCCTATTGTTCAAGTTTTGACTTGTCTGAGAGGACGCCCTATAAAAGAGATACCTGCCTGCCAACTGCAGCTTGCTGGCTTTCTTACAAAAAGTACTGAGTGATCTTAACACATGAAACAACAAGTACTGTGATGATCCTTTCATACAGCTGGGAAGGAGTTCTGTTATGGAGTGTAAAAGCCTAAAGAAACATTACAGAAACGCTATTGTCATATTATTGGAGATTAAAAAAGAACGCAATGTTCCATAGAGTGTATCAGTACCTGTACTGGGAGTATAGAGTATTTATTTGGGAAAAATGTAGGTAAACTCACAAATACAGAATCATGCGACTTGGAGTAAAAATGTACTTGTACTGATGCTTCATCGTTCTCTGCGGATATATTTCTGTCCACTTGCCTCCCTGAAAAGGAGGTCAAAGGTTAGAACAGCAGGGTCGAAACTTAGGTGTGTTTTTAAACCCATGGTGACAACGCACAGTCCTGAATAAAACAGACAGTAAACTCATTCTCAGACCAAAAACACATGAAAGGACATTTGGGTGGGTCTTTGTAAGTGGCAGGGTAAAGGTGCCGCGTTTCAGCCCCCACCCTCTGAATCTTATCTGTTCACATGCCTGCACATAACACAATTACTGGAGGCAGATCAGTTTACACTGGTGACAGGCATCCAGCCTTGACATGCCTGTTTTATGAAAAAAAAATGGTTCCACAGCATGGAAACATAAAAATACATTTTATTGAGGTAATTGGTGTCGGATTGGCAATGGAACCTGTGAGTGCCATAAACAACGATGAAAGTCTTGCTGTATAATTATTGTCATTATGGCCAGTCATTTTGTCTCTTTCATGTGAAATTATATTGAGTAAATTTCTGTATTTTACACAACTATGTGTTGGTGGAAAGTATCAAACATTATACCATTTGGCATACTAAGTACTTTAAGTACATTTGGCTGCTAGTTCTTAACCTTTAATCAAGCAACATTTTCAATTCAGGAATTGTAATGGAGTATGTGTACATTGTTGTAAGTAAGTAAATAATCTGAATACTTCCTCCACCATTGGTAGGCTTCACTGATATAACAGAAAGCATTGTGAGTGACCTGAAACTATTGACTTTATACGACTAAAGTTCCTGATATGTGTAACTTTCAACGCCCATAGCAGGTGCTTTATTTTGTGAGTCAGCGAATGGAACTCGCTTGTTCCATTCTTTCAGATTGAAACTGGTTCTGTATGCATCTTATACCACTTTTGAGCTGTGCTGAGTGTTATGACTAATTGTTTTGTGTGAGAGATGAAACACCATAAAAATAAAGGAGTTTCATGGGCTGGATGAACTAGCCACAAGAATACTGGGAAAATCCTGTCAATAACAGTAAATGAAGGTAGTTAGATATTTTTAATGATTTATTTTCCCACTCTTTTATTCCAGCCAAAGCCAGAACACAACACATGGAAAATTGTATGTAGTACCTACAAGAGAAGAGATATGCATAAGTCGAAGAGACAAACACAGTCGGGCTAAACAGAACATTAAAACATGCATGCATATACTTGTCTTACAGTGGTTGCTTGAAATCTAAACCATATATTTCTAGGTCATTGGTTCACTGAAATCCAAACACCTGCTTTGTGTGGCATGCAGTGTTAATCCATATCTGCATCTACACAGTCAACAAACTGTCAAACAATTTGAATGAATGAGTTTTAAATGCAAACCTTTTACAGAGAGACGTGTAACATCACTTGTGAGCGGCCTGGATGTACCCAGACAGACCTGATGTGCAATGTCTATTTCTTCCCATTTACAAGTACGTTTACATTTTGCTGTGCAATTTTCCTCAAACGATGAAGAAGGCACAAAAAAAAACCTTGCACCCAGAGATATATGAGGAAATCTGTGACTAAAATAGTTGAAATAGTTTTGCGTCTTCTCTTTGTGTACTGTGTTACAATTACACACGTGCAAACAAAACAGGAAACACCAGGAAGAAAGATATTTAGCAAACAGCAAAATCTACTTTTGAGAGACAATGTCATTTGTCTAAAGGCACAAAAGGCACATTTTTTAAAGGAAAAAAAAGCCAATGAGATGATGTATCCAGGTGACCAAAATGGTTGAATGGGATGTTAATGGTCTGAAGTGCTGGAGGGAACACTCTGTGGTGGTGCTAACCCATTACGAGGCTCCTTTCACTGCTGCAGTATAAAGGAGCACAAAGAATGTTTCACATCTATTGAACCTTCCTTTAACACAGCTCAGGATCAGTCTGCACACTAGTGTCTCAGTTTTTTTACACATACACACACACACACACACACACACACACACACACACACACACACACACACACACACACACACACACACACACACACACACACACACACACACACACACACACACACACGCACACGCATATGCGCACACACACTCTTGTTATCCTCTCGCTCTGAAATACAACACACACACACAGACACAGACATTATTCTCTTTGTGATCTAACCAGTCAGGCTACCTCTCTCTCTCTCTCTCTCTCTCTCTCTCTCTCTCTCTCTCTCTCTCTCTCTCTCTCTCTCTCTCTCTCTCTCTCTCTGACACATAGTATGTAACCTGAAATAACTAGAATAGCTTTGACAAGCATGCTAGTTTAAGTAGACTGAGTGGATACCAATTACATTTAGAGTTTGTGTGCGTGCACATGAAATTGGTTGCAGTGTAGCTATAACTACGCACATGATTACTGTAAGCAAGGAACAACGGTGTTTTAAGCCAAATGCTACTGCAGCATGGTAACATGCCCACAATGGCAATGCTAACATGCTGATGTTTAGCAGGTATTGTGTTTACTATGTTCCCCATTAGTTTAGCATGTTAGCATGCTCACATTTACTAATAAGCACTAATACACTCCAACCAAAGTGGTGGACGGATCAACAGACAGTTACCATCCCTGACGCCACACCGCTACTGCTGATCATAGTTTATTCACCATTTTCTTCACGAAAATGTCACAGTGTATAATGCATGTTACCTTTTCATAAGACTTTTCAAGTTTCTAACCATACATTAACCTTTAGAAGGAACCGTCTCAGTGTCACATCTGATCTGTCTGAGTGAACCCCTAAAGGTGAGAATGACCTACTCACATACAGGGTTCAAAGCTTGGTATCAGGGATCTCTGCTGCTATGGCAACATAACAGGAATGCATGTGTGTGTGTGTGTGTGTGTGTGTGTGTGTGTGTGTGTGTGTGTGTGTGTGTGTGTGTGTGTGTGTGTGTGTGTGTTCTCTGGTGGTCTCCTTGATGATCAATTCCAAGAGTTTGGCATTAGTGTATGTCTGAGGTTCAAGGAGAGAGGGAAAAAAGGTAAAGAAGAAAGAAAGAGGGGAAAGGGACATGGGGAGGGGCAAAGGAGAGGTTGAGGGTCAGCTAAACAAAAGGCTCTTTGGCCATGCTTCCCCGGGTCAAGGCTTAGAGGGCAGGAAGTAGCACAACAATATCCGGCACTTCAAGTTAGGACCTCCCACCCCAACCAAACTTCTGTCTCTCGCCCTCACCCACACACACACACACACACACACACACACACACACACACACACACACACACACACACACACACACACACACACACACACACACACACACACAGGTCACCCAGTGTGCCTTGACAATGTATGCTGATCAAAGGCAAGCTCTGGCTCTCAAAGCGGGGGCAGTGTAGGAGATTAGCCCGGGAGGGAGTGTGAGCATGTGTGTGGTTGTTCATGTGTGCTGTGGGTCAGGTCTTGTGTGCCTGCCATTCGTCAAAGAGTAGTGGGATTACACAGCCTGAAATATACAGGGAAGTTTTGTCTCTTTCGCAATCACAGACAGTATTAATGGCCGATACTGTTGTGTTAGACAGTGTATTAACAAGCATTGGGAATATACTGTAGGTTGCCATACAAATAATAATTTTCATTGATGAGACAAATTTACTTAGTGGCCCGGCCGCTGCCATCGTGGCAGTGCCTGACATTGGCTAACCCAAAAATGGACGTAGAGGTGGAGCGTGGATGGAGCTGAGGAAATCTGACTTCCCATTTCAACTAGAACGCAGTATTGGTATGCATGGCGACTCTGACATAATTTAGTTTGCAGCCCTTATGATTTATGGTCTTTGTTATATGGACTTAGCCAGCATGTTGATACAAAGAAATAGCTCATGTTGTACATAAACAGATTCATGCTAATTCTCAGTAAACCTATAAAGTAGGCATCATATACTAAAGATACTTGCCAACTTATTTTCAGCATGCTTAACCTCTATCAGAGCCAGGACTGTTTTCATAGTACTTGTTGTTGTTGTTTTCTCTGTTGTGTAGTTGACATTTGGAAGTGCTTGGGAGCTTGGGTTGCCTGTACATATTTTAGTCAGGTCATGGCTGTTTTTGTTGTGGTTGTTGGCAGGGGATACTTAAACAAGTGGTAAGGAGTCTGGGCAGGTTTGACGTTTACTTTGTTTGCTTCATCATCTCAGATTTGAGCAGAAGTGACACTAGAGAATTCCGCCTTATACGCTTCGGTGGAGAGAGAGGGAGCAGACACTGGGGAGAGGAAGGTGAGTTGAAAAAAAAATAAAGTTGGAAGGTAGTGAAAGGAGACAAAAATGAGGGATGACTGTCTAGATCTGTGCCGTCAAGGAGAATGTATTGCAATCACATCTGGATGTTGAAAAGAAAGAAATGGCTGCTACCAGAAGGAAACAGAGAGAAAACTTTGCGAGAACTTTGTCGTCCTGACTCACAGGGAAAGCAGTGTGCTCTGGAGCAGGGAGATAACAGAGAAAGAGAGTGAAGGTGGAAGAGAGGAGGAGAGGTCGAGCAGGTGGACATGAGCCAACATGTCGCTTAGGACAGAAATTGTGGCTTCAGAGAGGAGAAATGATAAGAAAAGGAGGAATTTTAATGACCCAGAAACCAGCCCAGCAGGTTTGGAGTGGAGGAATGCCTCAGATACTTCCCTTGTCCTCCTCCTCTAAATCTTCTACTTCCCCCCTTGTTAAGTTAAATAATAATAATCATATTTATTTACAGGGAACAGCAGCAGCATGATTTTCTAACGCACCTTTGTATCTTTACCCTGTTATGCTATCAATAAGCTATTACTGTTCACAGTAGGCCCGGTGGTTGTCTTTGTGTGTTTTTTGTGTAATGCTGTGTATTGTGAAGTAGTATCCCTGTTTCTATTCATGTATGAAAGCTAGTTAATGATTCCTTTAAGTTTCTGTTTACAAGAGCCTACGTTGCCTTTCCCTTTCCCTCCTCAGCTGATGTCCTAAGCTTAACTTTGACCCGAGCGTGACGTGCCCGTCACATTCCCTCAGAGTGGTGTGATCTGCTATTTTCCTTTCTCCGTCAGACCTGGTACAGAGGTCTCTCTCTCTCTCTCTCTCTCTCTCTCTCTCTCTCTCTCTGATCTGTTTTTGGAGCTGTCTTGCTGTAGTTTAGCTGGATGTGCTGATTACAGCGCTCCTGTGTGCATGTGACTTGTGAGTGTTTTGCGTGTGTTGGGTGGGAGGGGCTGAGGGGGAAGGGAGGTTTTGGTTTTCATTCTCCGTCCCTGTTTTGGTTGTAGCTTATGCAATATAAGCTCATTGTGCAAGGATTTAATGTTATTTATAGACCTATAAATAGCTTTTATTTTATTATTTATTGTTTCTAAATAGCTTTGCTTTACTATTGAACAAAACAAAATCCGTCAGCCTCAGCTTAATGGGTAAAATGCAGCTATGAATATATTTATTAGAAATAAATTTGAGGACATAAAACTGAAGTCAGTTTAAAGGTGAAGACACACTAACCAGACAGGCCAACCGTTGGCAGGAAAGGCAGTTGGACTGATCAGTTGGCCAGAGGTCCAAAAAGTGCTTCGGAACTACTGATGGGCAGAAACGCATCAGAAGTAACGCGTTACTGTAATCCGATTACTTTTTTCAAGTAACGAGTAAAGGTTTTTTTTTATTTTACCAGGGAAAAATCGAGATTAAAATCTCTTTTACAAGTGAGCCCTGGCCAAGAAGGCAGCACATAAAATACACTTTAACAGACAACAAATAACAGACAGGGATGGACAGGAATAAGAAATAAGAAATAAAAACAGAAAATCACATTTTAAAACAAGCGCAAACATGTTGGAATATTTGATGTAGGCAGGACTTGAATTCAGTAGGCTATGTGAAATAAAAACCTGCAATTGTAGCTGATTTTGTAATTCATTCCATGAAGTTGGAGCACTGTAACAAAAGCAGTTTTTCCAAACTGTTTTAGTTTGTGGAACAAACTAAAACTAATCTAAGATCTACTTGATCTTAGATTATGCTCAGATCTACTAGATGTTAAGAGTTAAATATGGAGTATGTCCAGTTATTGATTTGTACACAAAGGTCAACCAATGTTTGAGCCTTCTTGTGTTAAGTGAGGGCCAACCTACCATTTCATATAATACACAGTGATGGGTAGAGTACTTAGCATGGGTTATAAATCTCAGTGCTGAATGATACACAGAATCCAAAGATTTCAACAGGGACGTTTTAGAGTGTCTAAAAAACACATCTCCATAGTCTAAAATTGGCAAGAAGGTAGATTCAACCAACTTTTTCTTGACTTTCTGTATGAAGCAGGAGCTGTTTCTGTAGTAAAAGCCCAACTTTAACTTTGATTTAGTGATTAACTGCTCAATATGCAATTTAAAAGACATGTCTTTCTCCAATATAAATCCCAGGTATTTGTATGAGGGAACTAATTCTACGGGCCTGCCCTGTAATGTGTGGAGATGAGGCAGGAAAGGTCCATGCTTACGTGTTCTGCTAAAAAACATATATTTAGTTTTCTTATCATTAAGAACTAGCTTTAATGCATGTAAATTGAGCTGAATATTTTCAAATGCAAATTAAAAAAAAGTAAGACATTACAATTGCAAAACTCCACCTCAAATCTGAGCAAGCCCCTAGCAAGCCGGCACAGGAATGTGAAAATCTCTGAAAAAAAACCTGAACCCCCAACTGACATGACCGCTGGGGCTACATCCAATTCCACCGGGTGAACCTCCGAGGGCCCCTCTCCCGCTAAAGCGACAGGACTTAGTGCTGCTGAACTGAAGAAGCTCGTCGATGGCTATATTGTCGAGGACATCCTGCCAATTAGGCTGAAAGGTCTATTGCTTTATAGCGTATTCAGGTCGTGCATAATGTTTTTGAAAAGTAACTTAGTAAAGTAACTAGTAAAGTAACTAATTACTTTTGAAAATAAGTAATCAGTAAAGTAACTGGATTACTTTCTTGGAGAAGTAATCAGTAACTAATTACGTACTATTTCCAAGTAACTTGACCAACACTGCTCGGAACACACCGAAGTGACACTGTTATGGAGACGTAATACGTCTCCATAACAGCAGGCGGCGCTACTCTGTATTGTGCCCAAAACAATGAAAACCGGCAGCTGATTGGACGAACGCGGGTCTTTCTGCTGCTTCCAGATTTTGGATTTTTCAATGGCGGCTCATTCAGAATACGATCTCATATTTTACTAAAATAGTTCACCGAAACGTGTTTCTGAAAACATTTTAAGCGAGGAATAGGCCATGCAGTTGCTGAATCTGTCTTCATTTCAGATCGACAAAGGTCAGTTTAAAAGATTTTGTCAGATTTTGAGAGGCTGCCCGCTTGCCATTTCCGGCTTAGTCCGAACGGCCTTGTCTGGAACTGAACACTTCAGGTTGGCCAAAATGAAGGCCGACAGCTCCTCTGACGGACGACGGCACGGAACACACGGAACAGACTTTAGTCTGACCTCGCCAGACTGTCCCACAGCTGATAATCGGCCCGGTGTGTCAGCAGCCTTAGAGTCAGTAACCTGTTCCTGGCTTGAAGTCAGCCATCGCTGCTGTGTCTGAGACATTGTAAAGCTGGTTGACCAGTGAATGAACTCGACCAAGTGGTGCCATCATTGCCATGGTGACTAGTACCACTCTGTCGTGCAGATTTTAGCCACAGAAACTTGAGGTACCAGGAAACAGACAAAAAAGAGGACACAAAAGATCTCTTTTTGCTCAAGAAGTGGCAAAGGGTGCTTTGCTTGCTTCTCTATAAATGGTATCAGTGGTGGCATCTGTTTAACTGTGATCAGCATCTTATTACTCAGTATGTGAATATAACTAGCTGTAAGGAGACATGTGATTATGATACTATGATACATATGTAATCCAGTTTAGAAAGAGGAAGTTGAATGTCACTTTAATCTTGTCAACCACTTTTACACCCCAACATTGTCATGATTCTCCTCAGAATCTTAATTTTGATCGGTATTGCTACTTGACTGCCCGCAATGGCCTAGGGGTTTCAGTATCAATCGTTTGGTCCATCTGTCCGTCCGTCCATCTGCCCAAAACTTTGTTCCAGAGCAAGATTGCCATGAAATACAAACATTATCTATGGTACCCAAAGATTGATTCCCAATGATTTTGCTGACCCATTGACATTTTATATGTCTTGATCAATACTATAGTCTACAGCAAATTATATCAAATACTAATGACCGGATAATCACCAAATTTACTGTGGATATTCATGGTCTCCTGAGCAGGAACAATAATATTTAACTTCCTGACCTCTCATCTAGCACCACCATTGGGTCACATTTTGCATAACCTTTAAAATCTAACCCTAACCCTAAGGGCCGATGGATGTGAAATTTACAAGCATACTCAGAGGCCATCCATACGAAGACGCGTTTTGATGCAAACGCACATTTTTTGCATCGTTTGGGCCAATCGTCCATACGAATCCTGTAAACACACTTTTTTGAAACCTGGTCCCAGGATGAATAAAAAAAAAACGCCTCACGTTTGGCTTCATATGGACGGCGAAACCGCATACTGCGTATCGGTGATGTCATCGCCACACCCCTCGACCTGCTACCTTCAACCCCGCTAGTACTACAGTAGCTGACCGCTCTAGCAGGGTACGTAATGTTAGTCGTTTATAAAGTGCAAGTAGACAATTTATCAACTAGCTAGCTAATCTGTCTGCTTATCAACTCCTTGAACGGATTATAGTAACTTTTAGCACGGCTTATTGTAGAAAGGCTACCGCAAGCAAAATGTGTAGCTAGATTATCAAAAAGACATTGGATCATTGATGTGAGTTTGACTGCCGATGTTAGCTAGCAGAGTTAACGTTAGCTCTGCTAGCTAGCGCGCTCCAATCAGGTCCGATAGCAGATAAAAATAAAGCATCCAACAGCACATTATACAATGTAAACAAAGACACGTTTTTTTGGCCTTTATATAACGAGCAGCGGTGAAAGTTATTAAAGTCTAGTCCATGGATGTATTAAGAGAACTACAGTAGTCATGTTATGAACATAGACAGTATATAAAATGGACACAGCGATCCCGCTGTTTTTGACGGAGACAAGCGAAGCCTCTTACCAGCACTTTTCCGGTGATGGGAAAGTGTTACTGAGCGTTACTGCGCAGCTGCAAACTTAGCTTCCCGCCGCCGATGTGACGTGAACGTCTCTGAACGTTGTAAGTCTTCTGGTAGCTGTGCCAAGAGAAATCTCAATCGTTCCCAATCTATCAGAGACGGAGAGCGTAGGTATATGTAAGGAGATAACATAGGCACAGGCTAATTATTGCTAACTAAAATGCTAGTTAACATTAGTAATTAAACTAAACAGCTAATGTACATCGAAACTGCCTGCGAGCTTCTCCTGTACTATACGGTAATGCCTCTACAATGCGACAGTAAGTCGCGTGCTTATGACGCAATCGTTAGCCTATTTTTATAAAAACGTCTGCTACGGAGCCATAACGTGAGGTACAAGGTAATGTAGCCTTGTGTACATTGTCGTGTTTCTTTAGAAATAAACAACGGACAAATCAAGTCTTTAAATGCTTCAGATGTAAAGTTATTGGCTGTCAAAGTGACGCCAAAATGAATTGCAGTCAATGGGATGCTAACGGGGGTGATGGGAACAGGGCTAGCAAAATGGCGCCATCGCGGCTTCGCTCTGAGGAGAGAAGCCTGCCCCCTCATAGACAGTATATAAAATGGACACAGCGATCCCGCTGTTTTCAACGGAGACAAGTGAAGCCTCTTTCCAGCACTTTTCCGGTGATGGGAAAGTGTTACTGAGCGTTACTGCGCAGCTGCAAACTTAGCTTCCCGCCGCCGATGTGACGTGAACGTCTCTGAACGTTGTAAGTCTTCTGGTAGCTGTGCCAAGAGAAATCTCAATCATTCACAATCTATCAAAGACGGAGAGCGTAGGTATATGTAAGGAGATAACATAGGCACAGGCTAATTATTGCTAACTAAAATGCTAGTTAACATTAGTAATTAAACTAAACAGCTAATGTACGTCGAAACTGCCTGCGAGCTTCTCCTGTACTATACGGTAATTCCTGTACTATGCGACAGTAAGTTGCGTGGTTATGACACAATCGTTAGCCTATTTTTACAAAAACGTCTGCTACGGAGCCATAACGTGAGGTACAAGGTAACGGAGCCTTTTATACATTGTCGTGTTTCTTTAGAAATAAACGAGGGACAAATGAAGTCTTGAAACGCCTCAGATGTAAAGTCATTGGCTGTCAAAGTGACGCCAAAATGAATGGCAGTGAATGGGATGCTAACGGGGGGTGATGGCTTATTAGCATCAAAATGGCGCCATAGGAGGCTTCACTCTGAGGAGAGACGCCTGGCCCCTTGTGCCCCCTTGGTTATGAACAGAAGCGGAAGTGACTGAAGACTGCTCTTCTTCATTCTTCGTTTTTGGGTGAATTTCTGTAGCAATAACAGCGCCGCCTACAGGCCTGGAATATGAAGTAGCGTGTTGAGTCATTTATAAATGGATTTGTATGGACGCACATTTTCTTGAAACGAATCCAGGGAAGATGGGTAAAAAAAAAGATTGTTTTGGTACGTGTGGACGTGGCCTCACGCTACAAAAGGATGAATCATTTATTTTCTCGACACTTCAGGTGCTTTCCTACTTCACTAGGCCAAACTTTTCACACTATGCCATAGTCCACTTGGCAGATTCTCAATTTAAAGACCTTATGGGCACTGCACTTGTCCGACCATCATGAAAAAATATAATGTTGTTTGTTTTGGCTGCAACAAGTGTTGCTTTAAATTTCTTTTTCCTTTCTCAAACTCTGTTATCATCTCCTTTTCCGTCTGTCTCATCCATCTTTCCCTCTGCCACTGATCTGTTATACCCCTTTCTTCTACTTATCCTGTCATATTATGTTTCCTTGTCCTCCTCCCTTACTGACCATCCATCACTCCAAATGACAAGAATACAAAGACATCAGAAGGATGGAGAGAGAGACAGAAAAAACTATGAGACAGAGAGCTAGAGGGCTGTTGCTTAGTGTTTAGTTTCCAAGTATATTGACTGAAGGAGTGGTGGAGGATGATAGAAAAAATGACACTCCACCATTTCCTGACTAAAACAAAGTTTGGCAGTTTTGGCAGGATGGTCCTACATATACACTCACGCACTCATGCACAGATACATGCAGCAATGTTGACAGGAAAACAGCTTGTTGCCAGGACGGAGTATTCATTTATTGTTTCCTCTCTGTCTCTGTGCACGCACCATGGGGTACTGATGCACGCACACAACACACGCACACAAGCATTGTTCTGTACATTGTTCTGTATGTGTTCCTGCTTACATAGCAACCACAGCATGCAAGTTATGCAATAAAGCAGCAATAAGTGTAAAATATGAATTATGAGTAATGGAGCTAAAGGTGAAAGGTTTGTGTGTTTGGGCATATGTATTTTGGATGCTAAATAAACATGTATGCACCCACCAGTGTGTTTGTGTGTGGGTTGTAAAACAACTGACTCACACAGAGGGTGAACTTTATCCCCTGAACGTTCTCCACAGGAAGCATGTGTACAGCAGTTGCCTTTGTGTTGCGGCATGGTTGAAATGGAGTCAATCACCTCATTTCCTGGAAAAGGGCAGAGTGGCAAGAGAGGAGAGGAGGAATCGGAAGGGGAGTAGAACAGCAGTGAGAAAAAGCAGAGGATGAATCTACTTTTTATGACACAAAGTCCAGGAAGTGTAGGCAACAAGGTGGTATAATGAACAACAAGTCGTCATCCATCCACAGTTCATGACCTTGTAAGGATAAACCCACTCCCTGCTGAAGTGTCCTTGAGCAAGACTCTCAATCCAGTTCTATGACCCATCTCTGACCTCCTCTTGAACTAAACAAAAGATTCTCTACAGGGAGCCACTAGCAATACTTTCATTGATAATATAACTAAACTCGTTTGTGCTCCTAATAGAGAAATATGGAGACTTCAGCTCCACCTCCTGGCCTGTTGCTTTCATACACCCGCTGCATGGGAGAGAGACAGAAGGAAAAGATTGTGTAAAGAAAATAGATCTGAGTGATTTAGTTCCTGTTATATAAGGATCAACATACAAAACACACACACACACACACACACACACAGAGAGAGAGAGAGAGAGAGAGAGAGAGAGAGAGAGAGAGAGAGAGAGCTATGGAGTCTGTAGTCTAAACATGTGGGTATGAGCCCATTCAGTCCTCCCAGAAATTATACACAGTACTAATCTGGACCAGTTGGTTGGTTTCTTTTTGTTATAAGGTGGAAGAAACAAACATTTCTCTCTCTTTCTCTTGAAAGCACACACACTATCACTGACACATTAATTAAAGGTATAGTTTGGAATTTTTGCTTTCTTGCTGAGAGTTAACATGAGATGAGTGATATTGCTCTCATATCTGTCCATTAATTATGAAGCTGGAGCTGAAGTGTCAAAGCAACAATTTGTGGTTATATAGGGAGTTACTGTATGTGCAGGACTATTTCTTGGCTGGCCTCAGCTTCAAATTTGTCAGATATGAGAGTGGTATCGCATTTCTCACCTAACACTCGGCAAGAAAGCAAATATGTGTAGCCTATTTTCCTGTTATGTCAACTATTCTTTTAAAAAATGAAGTAAAATAAAAAAGGACACACTGGATGGAGTAAACCACAAAAGGACAGCATAATTACAAATCAGGGAAAATAAAATAGAGCCAGTCAGCAAAAGTATTAAACAGTCGAGCAGATAGAGGGGAGTAAACGTGAGAGAGGGTAAGTGAAATACAAACAGTGGTGGGAGTGCAGTAGAATGCAGTAGAAGGGAGAAGGTGGTAATATGGGAAATGTGCTAGCGACTTTGTGCAACGGTTAAGTTAAAGAGATTGTATGATTCAGTGGAGGACCACTGACCCATCTGGAATACAGCTGCAAGTGTACGTGTGTGTGTGTGTGTGTGTGTGTGTGTGTGTGTGTGTGTGTGTGTGTGTGTGTGAGTGTGTGTGTGTGTGTGTGTGTTGCCTACGTGTGAGAGAAAAAGCCAACATGTTCTGAGTTTTTTTGAGAAGGAAATAATTTATCCCATCCCACACAATTCATCTACAGTAGAAAAACACACACATATACAGTATGTTGTATCAGTGGATCCACAGCCCCGGATTTCACCACCAGCCCAGCTGTCATTCTTTCAAGGTGTGCCAGGAAACCCTCTCATTCTGATCGATTTATAAAGGACTTCACAAGACGTAATATGGAACTGATTACAGAATACTTACTGTTGCTCTCTTTATTCCCCTTGTTTTATTCACAATCACTTATCCATCTCTTAAAGTCCCAGTGTGTAATGTCTTTAGTTGTTCATTATCAAAATTGGTCCTTTTTCATGAATATTTACCACCACCATCAATTCCAAGTATTCCTTTTGGCTTGAAATTTTACATTTGCATTTGCATGAATCGGTGTAGATGCTCCATAATAATGCGCCATCTTGAAATACATTAGCCGGTAAGGGACATTCGCGTTTTCGCTGTCACATGATAAACTCACAGGTGCTGCTAATGCTGCTAATGGGTATTGTAGCTTCCCTGCCCCAGCAAGTTTGAAGAAGGAAACATGGAGGACCACACGTTCTCTTAATACATCCATACAGCGGCGGAGAGGGACCAAAAAATCTACCGGGAGAGATGAATGTTCGGAAATAAGAGGCTGCTGCGGCCTGCCATACAGGTTAGTTTGACCACTGGGCAGCGGCCAGAGCAGACGCGGGCAGCAGGCGCACTACAAAACACTACCGGCCCACCGGGAAAAGTCTCGACTCTCCCGATTGCTACTCCGCCTCATGAGCGTATTCAAAATCCAAATTTCAGTAACAGGAGTCTTCTTCTTCGTCCAGAAAAAGGATATTGAAAAGAGCACAAGACCGGCTTTTTGAAGCGTGAAGGCGACCGTAGCTGTAATAGGTACTTTGAACTGCGTGGTGCGAGAGAGTTGATTGCAATATACGATATCAACGCTAGATGGGAGATATTCCTACACATTGGACCTATAAAATTTTTTACGTTATTGCCTTATAAGGGACTATATAGATTAGTTCTCTGGCTCTGACAGAGATACAAACAAACCTTCAAGGAATTTTCACAGCAAGGTTTTATTTGAGTTTTATTTTGATGACACTTATATGAGGGTACTTATTGCTTATTGAACCGATATAGCCCATGAGCAAGTGTTCAAAATTGCCAGTTTAAAATTAAAGTTGGTTTAGTGTCCAGTCCAACTAATTCATGCACAATCGTTGTTTTGGGGAGTGGTTAAAGGGATACTTTTAAATTTTGATTTTAAACCAGCTATGTGTCATCTTAGTGTGGGCATTGTGTGCAGATGAACGCTGTTTGGCTTTCCTCCATGGCACCAGTGCACGGAGCTCACGTTACGTGTCATCCAGGTGGATCTCGGTGGAACAGTGGAGCTCTGCTCTGCGAAGATCGCTGTGCACCGGTGCCACGGAGGGAAGCCAAACACCATTCAACTGCACACAATGCCCACACTGGCTTGACACGAAGCTGGATTAAATCAGCAAAGTATCCCTTTAGGTGAATGTTAAATTTACATTTTCTTAAACAGACACCAGCAAGGTGGTATTTTAGTTGTTTTTTATACTTTCAGACATACACACTGCAGCATGCTGTTGTTATACAATATTGCCTTTACTATCCCCCCCCACACACACACACACACACACACAGAGTCACAGTCACAGTAAAACACGCCATTGTTATCCTAGTAATGCTCCCCCAGTGCATGTCAGCGAGGCTGCCTGCTTCTCTGGTGTCAGACCCGTCTATACTTCACGCCAGCGGCTTCATGACCTACTGCCTAGCGTGCCTTTGTCTGCATGCATGTGTGTGTGTGTGTGTGTGTGCGTGTGTGTGTGTGTGTGTGTGTGTGTGTGTGTGTGTGTCTGGAGGCTCCCATACTGCCAGCTGTACCTCACGCTAACGCTTTCATGTAAACATGAGCTGTGCACGCATGTCTGTTTATGTGTGTAAAGAAGGAATAAGATAGAGAGTGTGAGTGTGTGTGTGTGTGAGAGAGAGAGAAAAAGACAGAGGGGTAGAGACGGGCTGACGGGATTCAGTCAGTGCAGTAGGGGTGGAGGGCAGAGGTGACTTGGAGGGCTTTCACATTTCATTAGGACAGCGGTTCACACATGTAAACACACACACTAGCACTCACATTTCCTGCCCACCTCGTCCACTCCTCATTTAGCATCCCATTCACTAACACGTTTATTCCCCTCTCCCCCCTGCATGTGAACACGCACAGCACTCTTCTCATAAGACCTTGGCCCCTGCCTTTGCATGAACTGTGGTAGACACATAGACAGTATATAGAAATGGACCAACAGATCTCATTGCTCTGGACGGAGACGAGTGAAGTCTATTAGAAGCACTTTTCCAGTGGTGGCTGAGCGTTACTGCACAGCTGCAAACTGAGCTTGACAACGTAGATGTGACGTGAGCAACGTGTCTGAAAGCTGTAAGTCTTCTGGTAGCTGTGCCAAGAGAAATCTCAATCATTCCCAATCTTGCAGAGACAGAGAGCGTAGGTATATGTAAGGAGATAACATAGGCTCAGGCTAATTATTGCTAACTAAAATGCTAGTTAACATTAGCAATTAAACTAAACAGCTAATGTAAGTCCAAACTGCCTGTGAGCTTCTCCTGTACTGTACGGTAATTCCTCTACTATGCAACAGTAAGTCACGTGGTTATGACACAATCGTTATTTTTACAAAAAACGTCTGCTACGGAGCCATAACGTGAGGTACAAGGTAATGGAGCCTTTTATACATTGTCGTGTTTCTTTAGAAATAAACAATGGTCAAATGAAGTCTTTAAACGCTTCAGAGGTAAAGTTATTCGCTGTCAAAGTGACGCCAAAATGAATGGCAGTCAGTTGAATGCTAACGGGGGGTGATGGCTTATTAGCATCAAAATGGCGCCATAGGAAGCTTCACTCTGTGGAGAGAAGCTTGCCCCCTTGGGTAGACGCTCCATAATAATGCGCCATCTTGAAATACGTTAGCCGGCAAGGGACATTCGCGTTTTCGCTGTCACATGATAAACTCACAGGTGCTGCTAATGCTGCTAATGGGTATCGTAGCTTCCCGGCCCCGGCAAGTTTGTTTGTTTCTTCCACCATCCACCCACCTTTATTTTCTCCCTTTTAGAAACCCGCATGGACGTTTAACCGGCCCTCAGCAGTCCATGCAGGCTCCGTTGCTTTTTAAATGATGTAGGCTATTGTATTGATTGAGCCTGGTGAGTGTTTTCTATAACGATTTAGCTTACTTTAATGATTAGAGATGCTGCTTGTAAACGTTTCCATGCATGCAGAAATGTCACTGCAGCTGATATCGTCGGATATTTAAGCAGAAAAACTAACTGTAGGCCTAGTTATGAACTGGACGGAGGAAACAGAACTAGACCTTTAGATTCTGAAATAATCCTAATTAAGTTGCTGCTGTTCCTCGAGCGTCTCTCAGATGCACTAACAAATTAAGCTGTTTGTCTGTCAGCAGCTCTGCTGTGTTCACATTTTAGAGAACATTAATATTTTCCTTGATAAATAATCAGAATATTAATTTGTATGATCTGACCGGCCCGATCCGTAACGTTAGTTAGATTAACCACAGAGCCGCGGATATTATCTCTCTCTCTCTCTCTCTCTCTCTTTCTCTCTCCCCTTTTCTTTATCTCTCTCTTCCCCTCTCCTCCGTTCGTTCTGTCACGCCTCTTTGTTTACATGCCGCTGTTGAAAAGTCTTCCGCAAGGATACATTACTGTATCCTCGATTATAACTCCGTCGAGGAGCCTCCTCGATGCTCAATGCTTGATCCTCACTCCTTGATCTGCATTTTAGGAATTGGGACGTCCTTCAATATGGCGTGCTGAGAATGATTTCCGGGTCACAAGCCAGAGGATCAAGGAGGTACAAATTTGGGAATTGGCAAAGCCCAGGATGTCATTTGGAGAGAATATCTTTGACCTTGTATTGATAGAGACACAGACGGACTTATTGACAAACAGACAGATCCAGAACTGAGCAACAGTGCTAAACATCTGGGTGAGGATTTCAGTGAGCAGAACAAAAAAAGATTCAATTTAGTTTTTAATCAGTTCATTTTAAATAGGTTCATATCAATTTTGGAAAGAATATATGCTGCATGAAATTAATAATAAGTTAGTATTTAAAAATTAAAAACAAACAATTAGGTCCGTTGACAATCTTTTAAAAAGATTTTAAAAGAAGTTTGGTGTGACTCAAGTGATAGACTCAACCAGTTTAAGATTTATGATTTATGATATATTTTTTAACAAATTCTTACACTGTAACACAATTCAAAATGTCATTGTCCTGTTAGCATGACAGCTTTAGTTTTTTTTTTTTTTTTTGTAATGTCTCTTTTTGGGGCACAGGTGTGTCCCATGCAGCTGATTAGACTACATCGAGGGCTGTAGTACTTGAGACTTGGGACTCAGACTCGAGACGCTTTTCTGTTGTCTCGAACTCGGCCATTGGACTCGCCAAATATTCTAGTTGGTCTCGACCGAGTCCAGCACTAAATGCTTTTTTTCTAAAGTTACTTCCTCCTTCAAAACAAAACCATTGATGAAGCTCGCTCGTTCAGAAAACGGGTATTAGTTTAATTCAAAAGCCATCTAGAACAGGCATCAAGATTGGTCACCTGGCACACGTTAGGGTTTAAGTGGGGACTGAATTAACTGGTGACATTGTTCCGATCACTTTGTTCATGTACGTATTGCATATTTATGCTGATATACTTCGGAATGTAGTTTGAGACATCACCATCCTGCACATTGATCTCCTCAAACGGCACGAGGTCTAACGTTATGGGATTAATCATGCATGTGACTGCATCGATGTCTGTTCAAAACACGTTAATAAATCGTCGAAATGTTCATGTTGTCTGTCTGTTCAGAGTCTTCTTTGTACCACGATCGTGTCTAAAGTGTTTGTAAAGAGGCTACTTACAGCATATAAGGGAAACAGTCTGAGGTGTTGTTGTTTTGATAAGTGGGTAAGAAGCTTAGCTCAGCTGCAGACCAACCCTTGGCTGGAAGACTGGGATCCACCTTTGATAGCCATTTAGCCAGCATTTTCTTGCATCCCAACAATTTTTCCCATTATTGTATTTTTGCACATCTTTTGGCTCTACCACAACACATCTTAAAACAATTTTTGCTGCTTGTGACATTCTTGTGTTTTTCTCTTGTGATCTTGTCTTGTGATATTGTTGCCATTTATTGTTTTAATGTTAGAAAAATGTCCCTATCTGTTGAGCACTTTTTAATCTTGTGGTAAGAATGTCTTGTTTTATCTGCATTCTTTTCTTCTTCACCGTGGGATGGTGAGAAACGAACTTTCGATTCCTCTGCATGTCTAGTATATGTGAAGAAATTGACATTAAAGCTGACTTGACAGGTTACCTTTTCATCACTGGGTGAACTCTTAAGCACAACAGTAGGCCTATTGAAAATGTGTTTGTTTTTTTCCCTTTCAGATTGAGTGCACAACCTGCAGGAAGTAGTACCACACAGTGTGTTATCCATCCCTCCACAGAGGGAGACTATTTTTTGCAGGGGATGTACAATTTGAAATAAAAATGTTTTTATACTTCTCAATGATGTAGTCTTTCCTTCAGTCACTGTAGTTACTGGACAACCTACAGTTTGCATTCCATATTGAAGTTGCTTTTGTGTATCGTATTAACATAACTTTATTTTTTACATCACACCTGTCGTATTGGCTGTCTCTCATTTGGACTTGGTCTTGACTTGGACTTGAACCTCTCTGGATTTGGTCTTGACTAGTCCTGGTCTTGGACTTGACAAAGGTGGACTTGACTACAGCCCTGGCTACATCCATACTACTACGTTTTTGTTTAAAAACAAATATCCAGGGTGCCTACATAGCTCAGTTGGTAGAGCAGGATCCCGTATATAGAGGTTTACTCCTCGACGCAGCGGGCCCGGGTTCAGCTCTGACCTGTGGTCCTTTGCTGCATGTCATTCCCCCTCTCTCTCCCCTTTCATATGTCCAAAAAAGAATCATAAAATATATATTTGCTACATTTATGCCTGGCGTCCACACTACTAAGGTATTTCCGAACCCCTAAAACGGAGACATTTGGAAACAATGCTGACCCCGTTTTGGTTTGACAGCTCCGGGGTTGCTTTGTAGTCTTGACGGGCACAAACAGAGACTTTTGGAAACAACGATGCACGTCACTCAGTCTTATTGGTTAGGTAGGCTTATACATGTACCTTTCAGTAACAGTTCCACCTCGTCGTTGGTCGGAGCAAATACATCCCTGGTCTTGTTTTTTGCCATTGATGTTCTCTGCCCAAGTATTTTCAGTATTTTCAACTAATACAGCCATGATTTTTCAACTGCAGAGTACCATTAGACAATCTGATTCTGGTTTTTGAGTCTAGTCATGTTATGAACGGACGGACTGAAGACTATGCTCTTCTTCTCCGTTTTTGGTTAATTTCTGTACCAATAACAGCGCCGTCTACAGGCCTGGAATATGAAGTAGCTCGTTGAGTCATTTACAAATGGAATTGTATGGACGCAACTATTCTTGAAATGAATCCAGGGAAGACGGGTAAAAAAAAGATTGTTTTGGTACATGTGGACGTGGCCTCAGTGACAATCTTTCTTTAACCTAGTTTCATAAACTGTGTACTATAGAATTGTGCAATATAAAATTAAGTGAGGGCTTTTATAAGAGAGAAACAGGATGAATATTGAAAAGGATACATAAAACACGCAATAAGACAAGCAATAATTAGAATGAATTTGTAAAATGTGACTGATACTAACATGGTGTGTCGTACACATCTAAAGACCCAAGCAAACACACCAGGGATGTTCACAGAGGCATATGTTTGTACACACATGCAGGATGTATGCAGCTGCAAAGCTGTGCGCACACAGTCAAACAATCCCCCCACATCTACTCCTTGGTTATCATTCAATTCACTAAGATGCTTATTCTTTGGAGGTATACCAGGCACTTAACTATCATTTAATCCCTTTCACCACTGCTCCCTCATTTTCGGGCTTTACGAAAATCTCACTCTCCACCTTATTGGGACCTTTGGGTAACTTCAGTGAAGAATCATAGTCTCACATTTAATAACAGTTAATTGTTCGGAGGCATCCAATGAGAACAAAAGGACAATATAATCTTCAAACAACAGAGATATCAGTAAACTGGACACTCTCCAGAGCTTTCTGGCATCTTGATATCTCATCGATGAACATCATAAACATCACAACTGACACCATGCTTAACAGAGCTTGACTTAATGCCAAGAATGCAGCTCTCACACCAATAAAGACTGGCTAAACTCTTGGCTCGCCACACAACACACATACTTCTCTCAGGACATCTTTGCCATTTACAAATCTATAAAACGTGCAGACACAATTGGCTAAGCTCTCATTATTCACGTATTATCTCAGAGACTGAACAGCTGGTCTGTGGTAACATGACCAGGATGGAATCTGCATTGGTCTTTGTGAATCTGAGGTTCAGCACTTGGTGTGGATCACAAGTGCCCTGCAACCACCAGGCCATGAAGTACTCAGTTCACCAGACACCAGAGCCGAATTAGGTTGCAACTTTGACAGGCACTGAACATATTTTGGCCATAGCTCCTTTCAGCTGTTTCCATGACAGAGGTTCAACTGCCAAACCGTTTCGTCAACGTCCTCAGGCACACTGTTGGAATACTATTTTATTTCCAAAGTGAGCATTCCCAGCACATTCTTACTGCAGGTTTGTGCTTACAAGGTTTGTAACTGTGTTTGTTATTCATGGCCAGCACAAGTGCAAGGAGCCAGTTTACCTAGTCATTGTCCACAATGTCCAAATTTGCTTATCTTCTTTATTTCAGCCATTAGTTAGTTGTAGACTGGCATCCCATCACTTAAAGAACTTGAATTACTCTAATTCAGAA